>PITA01003986.1:0-86101 GCA_004023965.1 Spilogale gracilis
AAAAAAAAAAAAAGAAACTGATGGGAAATATGTAGTTGACAGGAAAAGACAAGACAACAGGATGAAGTTCCTAAGACGGTAGAAGGGGATGCAGAGGTGGAAAGACTGCTTGGTCACAGGCAGGAGAGGGAATTTACTACAGAAAAAGAAAGAATGGAAGGAAAAGGGGGCCCTCTTCCGTTCTGGTATTTCTGAGCTTTTTTCTCTTCAAAGGAAAATATGGAAGCCTAAAGAAACAGGATGTTTTCAGGCCTTTTGATTTGTACTGTCCACAATTAAGGTAAATAAATTAACTTTATGCCATATGTCTACTTTGAGATTTTAAAAATAAGATCCAACTCAGTAACAGAATGAAGGTATGGATTAACTTTACATACAAATGTGTCAATTCTGTTTAAGGTCAGTGTCCATTCTCAGAACACAGGACTGCTTCTCATGACATGGAACAGCTGCTATGTGACATGCCCAGTACGTAGGGTCAGGAACTTACCATCGTTCAATGTGTAGAGACGAAAATGTTCGTGAAGCTGCTTCTCGAGTAAATAATTTGAATCCACACTGTGTGTCTCTGATTCCTTTGACACACAGGAACCACACCAGAAAGTGGAACCCATACATGAGCAGAGTACGGAAGTAAGAACGCTGAAACAAAGACAAAGTATAAAGGACTTTTCCATAATCTATAAAGGACAATTGAAAACACCTGGCTGGAGACAACTGCATTTTAATATTTAATTGGCTGGGTAGATCTTACATATGAACACCACTGTTTCATTAGCTTCACTGCCAAAGTATTTTGCAGAAACTTTGAAGATGCCCACTGCTTACAGCAGGGCAGAGGTACCAGGGAAATAGTTAGTTATTTCTTGAAGGTTCAAGAAGAATCAGACAAGAATCACAGTACCCATGAGAGGTCAGGGCTTTAATCTACCAGGAGCATACTATAACTGTTTTGGGCTGCTATGAGCAAGGAGAGCATCTCATTCACCTATACGTTTTGTGCCTCTTTGCTCCAGATATATTTCAGTTTCAAAAAGATGACAGTTAGGGCGCCTGGGTAGCTCCATTAGTTAAGCGGCTGCCTTCGACTGAGGTCATGATCTCTGGGTCCTGGGGCTGAGCCTTGGGTTGGGCTCCCTGTTCAGCAAGGAGTCTGCTTCTTCCTCTCCCTCTGCACCCCACCCCCTGGCTCGTACTCACTCGCTCTCTCAAATAAAATATTAAAAAAGAAGAAATGGTGACAGTTATTGGAATATCTGGGAGATATAAAACACGGCGATTTAAACCTAAAGTTCTATGCCTAGTTAATGAGAATATTGATCAAAGAGGTATAAGAGAGTGTCACAAAAGTTACAGACTAAGAAGGAATCTGAAATAATATTCTCTCCGGTTAGGTATGACAGATGTCTGATAAATAGATTTTAATGATTAAGTTTCTTAATACTCTGGATATTCAACTAAAGTAGTCTTAAATCCTGAATATTCATATTATTAGTAAGTAATTTTATTAGTAGAACATGACATAATATTCCATTATTTATTAAGTATTACAAACTTCAAAACATAAAAATAGATTATTATTACTGTATTTAAGACTTTCATATTTAGGATTACAAGAAAGGATCTCTTAAACTCTTCTACAGTGTAATAAATCCATGAAATGATTATATTATATATGCACACTGGCAACCTACTTAGAGTCTATGTAGAACATTTACTATTTCATACTATTTAATATTTCCCTTCCTCCTCTTGGTTTTTGCTCTTTAGAACTGTAATCTTTAGATTCATTCTTCATTTACTGGCTTTTTCTATCATCATCAAACAGAAACATGACAAAGCAGAGAAAGCCACTGACGTGAGCAGACCTGTATTTGAATCCTGGCGGCATTAATAGCTAGGAGGGTGACCTTGAACAAATTACTTCAACTATCTCCATCCCACTTTACTCATCTATCAAATAAGAAAAAAATGCCCACCTCACAAAGTAACTGTAAAGATTAAATGAGATAGGGGCGCCTCGGTGGCTCAGCCATTAAGCGTCTGCCTTTGGCTCAGGTTGTGATCCCAGGGTCCTGGGATGGAGTCCTGCATCAGGCTCCCTGCTCTGTGGAAAGCCTGTTCTCCCTCTCTTACTCCCCCTGCTTGTGTTCTCTCTCTCACTGTGTCTCTCTCTGCCAAAAACAATAAATAAAATCTTAAAAAAAAAAATAGATTAAATGAGATAATAGTCAAGTTTAGCCAAGTTTCTGGCACAGACAGTAACAGGAACTCAATAAATGTTTTTAGTAAAGGAAGAAAGCTTGAGAGCTCACTTTAACCTCCTGACCACAATTTCACTTGTGTACTATATAGGGCAGGACGCGAAGGAAGAATAAAATATTTATTTGTAAGGTATGTGAAACAGACTTCTTTTGAAGCGTGCATGCGCGCGCATGTGTGTGTGGGTGTGTGTGTACTTTTCTGATTTTATTATATTTCATGTCAAAAGGGAAAAGGTCAAATAACACAGTGAAACAAAATATGTGCAGTACATGTAATTGAAAATGATTAGTAGCCATCCTTCTACATTAGAAAGAAAACATTTTAGAACTCTTTAGAAATAAAAAATAAAAAGAGTACAATCCTAAAGCAAACTGGACACAGCCTAAAAAGGACACAAAAGAGCCTTTTAAACATAGAAAACAATGATCATTCTCATTAGTGACCAATAAAACCAAATTTTAACTATAGCATGATACCATGTTATACCAATCAAACTGGTAAACACTAAAAAGAATCAAAGCATTGTATTTTTTGTTAGGATATGGAGCAAACTATAAACTGGTTACCACTTTGGAGAGCAATTAGGCAAAATGTCTGTAAACTGTAATATCAACTTTTTGAAAGGATCTAGCGCTTCTCATTTATCACCTAGAATCATTAGTTATGTTCTGATGTAAATAGTTCTTACCTCTCTAAGCAGATAGGGCAGAAACCTCATCTTAAAAACTTTGGTAATCTCACAACAGCTTGATCAGTGCCTTCCATATAAAATATTTCCAATAAATACTGGTTGACTGATTAAACCTCCAAAAGAGCATTTATGCTTAGGAAAGGAACAAATAGAAATTGAAAGATAGAAAAATTAAAATTAAAAGGTAGAAAAAATAATGCCTATAAACTATTCTCCTTGAATGACTTTTAATGTGATTTAGGTGAGCTTACTGGTTACCAAATGAAAATATCCTATGACTACATTTGCTTGGATCTTAATAGAAGATTTTTGTTTGCTTTAGGATAATGGTTATTTTAAAAAACCCAAAACACATGGAGTTCACACGACGACCTTATTTAACTTCTAACATATTTAAAGCATAACAAGGTAAACTACAAACAAGAGACTCTCCCTTTAATTTTTATAACCTTGCAAAATATCTCACATAACATCTCAAAATACATTATGGAACAGAGTTAGTTCAATGAAAGTAACAAAGTCATAAAGTAACTTCTGAAGTAGACATTTAAAAACATGAAGAAAAAGACATTCACTACTTTAATATTAACCATAATCTCTCTAATGTTGATGAAATGTAAATAGGGAATTCAGGTGAAATTTAAAGATGACTCTAACTTTCCTTATCTTAAAATAAGTTCAAAGAAGCCCCACCACTTAAGCCAAGACTCTTCAAAGGAAATCTAAAGACATCAAATAAACACTAATGGATTCTATTTTGAATCTTTTAAAAATGATACATGCAAGAATGCCAAGACAATATAAACATCTGCTCTATTATACAGAATATGTGGGCATACAGATGCACTGAAGATGGTAAGGCCTCCAACGGTGCTGTATGTTTGTCTTCCAAGAGAGCAGCAGAAGAGATGGTAGGATTAACAGAGAATATGTCTAAAAGTATTCAGGAAAGAGAGATCTGAAAGCTATGGAATTAAGCTACTGAAGTTGCTGTTCACTATCTTGATTGACCAACTCTTTCATAATTTTCTCACTGTCCACAGACTGATCACAAAACTAGAGTGGCTCAGGAAAGGCAGGCCATGCTGCACTTTCCTGCATGGGTGGCAGGTGGAGATGACCTTGTATAAGGCAGGTAGGGTTCTATGATAATAAACAGGACCTCAACTCCTCCTGAGCAGCAGTTATGCGTAACATCTGCAGGAGACAACTGCTGGTTTCTTGCCAGTGCATCAGTTTATCCTTTTCTGTCAAGTAGCAGCTGATGGGCTTTAAAGGCACTAAATCAACCACTAGGTTTTAGAGATGGAGAAACAGATGAATGGATGACAAAATAAATGATAAATATATAGATCCTGGGATGGATCCCTTGAGGTCTGACTAAAAGCAGTACTAGATACAAAGGCGATTTAGACCACAGTATAGTCATATTTAAATACTATCACTAGGAAAAATTCTGTTTTCAACTAATGGAAGTTCTAAGTGAAAAGAATTTACACCATTAAAAACAAAACCAAAAATCTGGTTCCTTTCTCCTGCCACGAACAATAAATACAAGTCCCAGCCATATCTTTTTTTTCCCTTCACCACAGGGATTATCCTTCTTTTCTCCTATATTTTTTTAAAAAGGAAAAAATATATATATATATAAAACCATTAAATTAATATTAGCATAGTCTTAAGTGTTTTTGTTTGCACAGATATTATTACATAAATAATTATGCTGTATTTATAACACTTATTTTTTTTTTCATACAACCTAATATTTTGGGTATTTTCCTGTACTATTATATATAGCCTCTGCTATCATCTGTTTTATTTGCTGCATGATATTCCATCCAGGAGAAATATCTATAATATTTTATATTGTCAGGATTTAGTATTTTATAGTTTCTATTGTTTTATAATTATAAAATAATGTAAACATCTTGGACATGTACTTTACCTTTCCTTATCCCCTGTGTATCAGTAAAGTGATGAAAGTGGACTAGCTAAGCAATCTTCCAATTTTAATTTCTAGTAGTATGATACTTTTTTAGTTTACAGATTACTTTTCCAAATACAACTGAGAATCCACATAGACACAGAACAATGGATCAGATGCTGAAGATATTAAAATAATTTATTTCTTAGGAGAAGAATCTTGAGCATAATCCTTAAGAGCTTTTATGATGCTGCCATCAGTATAGCTTGAAAAAAAATTATAATTTCTTTGTGTCTTACTTCAGAATTATTAAGGGAAAGATTTAGTCTTTTATTCCACTGGTTCTCAAAATCTGGTATGCATGAGGTTGACCTGGGAAATTGTTAAAAAATGAAGATTCCTGGTCTTTTCCTCTAGTCCAAGTCAGTGTGTCTGGAATGGTCTAGACATATGCATGTTTAAAACAAAACAAAACAAAACAAAACAAAATTTCCCAGGCAATTCTGACCTTGCATTGAAAAATATTGCTTTATTCTTGATCTATCTGGCCACTCTGGTAGGTGAACCATTAAGAATATAATGAACAATTACTGGGTTTGATACAATGGACTCAGACTTTTAAGTGAAAAATAAAATAATTTTTAAAAATTGCACAGAATAATTCTTTAATATATTTTCTCTCCCAAGTTACTCCAGCTTTTCTAGCCTAATATAAAAATTACAAAATGAAGAACTTAACATCTTCATTGAAGGCATTCATAACTTGTTAAATTTTAAGGTACAGTGCTTTTCTAAGAGGAATAAAGTTAAAAAAAAAAAAAAAAGAAAGAACTTTAAATGAAACCCAAAATATAGTACTTACTTAAAGTGTACCAATATGAGAAAAACTAAAGGCAGGTTGAAAGGTTCAAAAATGCATCATGTAGAAGTCTGCGTTATATCAGAACTGAATAGGGTCTCTTGTACCTAAAAAAGAACTGCTTGCATCCTAAGTCAAAGTGAAGTCTACATCCTTTTTGTATACTCATTAAAAAACAGTAACACACACACACACACAAAAAAAAAACAGTAACACAAAACTCGATTCCTAAATGTGCTTAATCTTTCACAAACCTTCCAACATTAAAAATTTTTCTTCCTTTGAAAGGAAACTCATTTTTATGACATTAAACATGAAAGCTTATTTTTTTGCCAAGGAGTATGAAAAAAAGAGAAAAACCCTACTGATCATGCCCATCAGTGAGTGCCCTCACCTGAGCAATTGATTCTTTCTCCAAATGAGCTCGAGATCCACATGCAATAGCCATTTGTTCCTGCGGAAAAAGCAATAAAATGATTTTTCAGTAATTAAATATTATTAATAAAAATATTTATTTTAAACATATCTCATTTTTTAGATACTGATTTTTTTTAAAAAGTCACATTAAATATCTTTAAAGGTTTACTTAGGTGTTCAGAATATATACAGCTTCAATAAGCCTCGTTATACTTACTAAGAGGACAATAGGGTAAATATCAGGGGCATGTGTGACTTGAAAATTTGTATTTTTAAATGATTTTTCTGATTAAAAATACTGTATTAACAGAAGGAAAAAGTGGTATTAGAAAAAAAGAATCTATAAATGCTATGATTATACAAAATCATTATATTTTGGAAAATTCAAGATTATCAACTGAAAACCTACTACATATATATATATATATATATATATTTTTTTTTTTTAAGATTTTATTTATTTGACAGAGAGAAACACAGCCAGAGAGGGAACACAAGCAGGGGGAGTGAGAGAGGAAGAAGCAGGCCTCCCGCCGAGCAGGGAGCCTGATGCGGGGCTCGATCCCGGGTCTCCAGGATCATGACCTGAGCCGAAGGCAGTCGCCCAACCAACTGAGCCACCCAGGCGCCCCAAACCTACTACATATATTAAGGGAATTTAAGAAGATGAGTTGGCACAAATGAAAATATATACAATACTTTAGTCTGCATATGTACAATCAGAAAATATAACAGAAGATAGTATTTGTAACATCAATAAGGAAGCAAAATCTGGAAATAAACTTTACAAAAAATATGGCAATACCTAAATAAAGAACACATATACAAGCTACCAAGGAAAATGAAAGAGCCCAACACACAGAAAAACATACCATGATCATGGAGGAGCAGATGTGATGACAGTATCAGAATTCAATGCTCCTTAAAATTAATCTTTAAATTTAAGGTCATACCAATGGAAATATCAAAATAATTTCTCACTGAACTAATAAATAAGCTAATTTTTAGAGTTAATATTGAAAAATAAAGAACCAGAAGAACCAGGAAAATTCTAAGAATGAGGATATAATATATATTATAAAGCTATAATAATTAAAATGATGGTATTAGAATGTGAATAGATAAATCTATGGACTAGAATGAAAGGCCAACACACACACACACACACACACACACACGGATACTTAGAATATGATAAAGATGACATTTTCAATCAGTATGGAAAAAATGAATTGATAAATGCTGTGGGACATCTAGGTAGCTACTTGGAAACCTAATTAAGCTGAAGCTGAGCCTCATACTAAATGGTAGTATGCATTTCAGACACATCAAAGATTTACGTGCAAAATATCAGGAATAATTTTTAAAATGATCTCAAGGAAAGCATAAGCACACAAAATCTAGAAGAAAACATCGATTCAACAATACATTTTTAAATAATTGTGTGGCAACACAAAAACCCAAGCATATTCAAAATGAAAAGACACATAGGGGTGCCTGGATGGCTCAGTCTATTAAGCATCTACCTTTGGCTCAGGTCATGATCCCAGAGTCCTGAAATCGAGTCCCACATGGGGCTCCCTGCTTAGCAGGAAGTCTGCTTCTCTGCCCCTCCCCTGGCTGGTGCTTTCTCTCTCTCTCAAATAAATAAATTAAATCTTTAAAAAAATTAAAAGACATATAAATTGGTGGTAAATATTAGTAATTTATATTATAGACAAAAGGATCATTTCCAAAATGCTAAAGTGCCCCTATGAATTATTACAAAAGTAGCCTGAGAACTCAGTTGGAAAAGAAGCAAAGGTTATGAACAGAGTGTTCATAAAAGAGGAAGTGAAAATAGCTCTCAGATAACTGAAAACATCCTCAAGCACATGTATCCCAAGAGCAATGCAAATAAAACCTATCAGTGTTTACAATATGGTGCGTACACGCCCTATAGACAGCAATGAGAAAACTATCAAAACCACAAACATACATATAATCTGACCCAGCAAATCCACAACTAAGAGTTCTTTCTGTAATTGAACTTGCAAATGTATGAAAGGACTTTCAAGTAGAGTTAATCATTTCTGTTATGTTTTAAGCAGCAAACCTGTATGTGTATCCAAAGGCATTAGTTATGACACTGTGAAAGAATGGGGAAGCACTGTATTGTATAAATATGGCTCAATCCCAGGATACAGTGTGAAGTGGGACAAGAGAATAGTGAATAGTGTAACAGTTTGCATTTTTAAATAAAGAGTACATATATACATATTCCGGATGGATACACAAGAAATTAACACTGGTTACTTCTCAGAGTAACTGAATGACTGAGAAACGAAGGGTAGGCCTCCCTCCTTTCACTGTGTATCTTCTTGTGCCATTTGACTTTTGAACTCTTCACCAAAATAAACAAAATTAAAAAGTGCATATAGTAAAAAAAAAAAAAGCAAGCGTATAGATTTACATATAAAACTTTATTATAAAGAGAAAAAGTCATGTATAATCTCACTACCTAAAAGCAGCCATTTAGAGTATTTTATATATTTTCTAGTGTTCTTTCCTCTCCCTCTGCATTTAGAACTATAGTTGAAATTTACCTACATATCAGTTTTGTCATTCAAAATAACCTAAATATTTCTTATTATTATAAATATTTCTAAATATTCAAGTTGTGTTTTTCAACTTTTTATTATGAATATTTTCAAACAATACACAGAAGCAGAGAGACTAGTAAAATGAAGTCCCATGTGCCCATAACCTGGCTCAACAATTATCAATGTATTTAAAATAAATAAAATGAAAAAAATATACCAATACATGGTCAATATTGCTTCCTCTAAAGCCCCTCATCACTATCCCATCCTACAATTTCTAGGCATCACATTATAAATTGCTGTATATATCAACCATAGTAGCATATCACAACTAAAACATTAGTAATTCTTTAATACCACCGTTAGTTTTTACATTTGTCCAATTATCTCATGTTTTCAGTTGATTTGGCTCAAGAGCCAAATAAAATTCATACAAATTGGTTGATGTTTCTTTTACCAGTACGTTCCCCCCATTTCTATTAATTTTTTTTTCTTATACTCTATTCATTGAAGAAACTGCAGTTTGTTTGTAGACATCCCTAGATGTTGGATTTTGCTGACTATACTCACACTGCTGACATTTATCATGTCCTCTGTCCCCTGTATTTCCTGTAAACTGGCTGTTAGAAGCTTAATCAAATTCAGGTTTACTTGTCAAGAACTTAGAGCAGTATTGCATGTCTATCTTTCTTTTTTGTGTCAACGGTGAGGGCAATATTATATTTCACCATAAAGATTTACAATATTTCCACTGTCTATGTGTTGACTATTTCTAATTTCATGCTTTTAGAAAGGTGTTCAAAAGAATATCTTTGAATATAAAACTCATTGTATTTTGTATTTCCTGCTTTGGAAAAAGTCATAGAAATGGAATACTAAACTGAAAGTATGAATGTTTTAAATGTTTATGTGCCAAATTATTCTTTAAAAGGCTCATTATATTACCACTAAATGTGTATAATATTGACTACTTCATCAAATCCTTGCCAGTTCTAATTAGTCTCATTTTAAATTTGCTAATTTTATAAAGGGAAAATATAACCACATGTGATCTAATTTCCTTTTCTTTATAATAAAAAGGTAATCTTGAGAGAAATTTTAGTGGCTACTCTATTTTCTTTTGGAAATTATGGTTACATACTTTGCCTACTAGTTAGTAGTAGGAATAATTTCTTCCATTTTTCTGTTAGAGGTACTTTGCTCAGGAAGAGAGAGAATGCTTTCCTTAAGGAAGAAACATGGAAAGTTCAGATAGTATTGGCAAATAAGCTTCAAAGTAAAATCCAAAAAGAGCAGCAATGTTTAGAAAAAAAAAAGGACCCCTTTCCAACTTTCAGAAACTGAATAGAATTAAAATGTCATCTAATGCCATTTAATGAAACTAAAAACAAATTTAAAAAAAAGTTTTCATTTAAAATCTTTTTCTCTAAGTCTAAGTCCCTAAAAGCTTTTAGGAGAAGTATGTATATCTGCGGTCTGATATAAGAACTATTGAACCCCTGGTATTGACCTCAATATCATAAGGAATTCATCTAAACAGCTTTTAGAAGAGTTATCTGTTCTTCAGGAAAAGATATTCTTGCTTTTAAAACTGCTCATCTTAGAAGATGTATGTAAACATGAAGTCTCTTTCAGAGTATCGTTAATTTTTTTGTGGCCGTTGAAAAATGAATACTTCAGTTCCTATGACAGTTAGCTTTTAAAAGTGCTAAAAAGCGGTATCATACTGTCTTCTAGAAAGAAATGCTTCATCAGAATCCCTTACCTCGTACTTCTCCATTTAAGTATTTCCTCACAATTCACTGGAGAGAAGAAACAGACTAGAAGAACTAAGTAGAGTTAATTTATATGAACAGTTATAAACAGTAACATTAGAATTAGCTCTGAAAAATCAAGTACAAAGACTATGTTAAGAATTAGAGAGAATGGGGGCACCTGAGTGGCTCAGTTGGTTAAGCGACTGCCTCCGGCTCAGGTCATGATCCCGGAGATCCAGGATTGAGTCCCACATCGGGCTCCCTGCTCAGCGGGAAGCCTGCTTCTCCCTCTCTCACTCCCCCTGCTTGTGTTCCCCCTCTGGCTGTGTTTCTCTCTGTCAAATAAATAAAATATATTTGGGAGCCGGATACAGGGCTCCAACCGGGACTTCAAGGTCATGACCTGAGCCGAAGGCAGTCGCTTAGCCAACTGAGCCACCCAAGTGTCCCAATAAATAAAAAAATCTTAAAAAAAAAAAAGAATTAGAGAGAATGGTTTCTGAGTGCTGAACATACGCTAAACACCTGACCATACATTTTAAAAAATTTTAATCATTAATATGTCAGTATGAGGAAAACGAGGTGGGTAGATTAATTTGCCCAAAATCACATGCAATTTGAACTGAGGTGCATTTGAACTTCACATCCAAAGTTAAGAAACCTACAAAGTGGAAATGGGAATTGGCATAGGTACTCCATAAAGCAAACGTGACTCCAAATAAGGTAGATATATAGAAATAAAGTTGCAACGATTTAGGAATTAATCAAAGAAAAGTCAGATAGTAAAATTAATCATATTCATCCAAGGTGGGCAGAAATGGAAAACTTAGCATATAAAGCGAAGTACTGAGTTAAGAAAAAGTTTTATTTATTAAAAAACTACATTTTGGGGTGCCAGGGTGGCTCAGTCATTAAGCATCTGCCTTCGGCTCAGGTCATGATCCCGGAGTCCCCGGATCAAGTCCCACATCATGCTGCCTGCTTGGTGGGCAGTCTGCTTCTCCCTCCCTCAATTCCCCTGCTTGTACTCCCTCTCTACCTGTGTTTTTCTCCATCAAATAAATAAATAAAATCTTTTAAAGAAAAATTAAAAATCTATGTTTTGCCTTAAAAAAAATCCTGTCCCCTTTTTTTATTCAAAAGCAATAAATGTTCATTGTTAAAAACAAAAAAATAGGGGGTGCCTGGCTGGCTTAGTCGGAAAGAGCATGCAACTCTTGGTCTCCAGGTCATGAGTTTGAGCTCCAAGGAAAAATAAAAAATTGAAAAGATATCCACAGTCCCACTATCCAGAGACAACTGATGCTAACACATTATTTATTAGATAACTAGATATGGTTATAGCTATCTATATATATATATATCAGATGTTTAAAATTTAATTTTTCACTATATACTGAGTAGCATTCTATAGGATAATGAATTTAACCTGTATAAATGAATATTTAACACTCTAAATCACTTCTATTTTTTTCTCTAAGAAATTAAAATCTATTAAATATAAATGTATTTTTTAAAAAAGGAAAAATTCCTTGAAAATTTATTTTATACATATTCTTAATTATTTCCTTAAGGTACATTTCTCAAAGCTGGGTCAAGGGATATGTATTATTGAATCAATGGATGTGAATTATTTAAACCTTTTGATTCTTATTTTCAACTTGTTCTATAAAAATATTGCATGAATCTACACAGACTCACCTAATAAATTTGGTGATATTTACTCTTTCATTTGATGAAAGATACTTTATTATTTCTCTGAATTTTACTTTTTAATTTCTTTTTATTTTTTTAAAGACTTATTTATTTGAGAGAGAGAGAGAGAGGGAGGGAGGGAGAGAGAGAGAAAGAGGGTGCACAAGCAAGGGGAAGGCCAAAGGGAGAGGAACAGAATCCTCAAGCAGACTCCCCACCCAAGCAGGGAGCCTGATGAGAGGCTGGATCCCATGACCTTGAGATCACGAGACCTGAGCCTAAGAGTCGGATGCTTAACTGACTGAGCCACCCAGGTGTCCTTCCTTGCCTTTTAGATTAAGAGAATTTTCTCTTCACAATCATGAAGATATTAAATTTATGAAAATTTTTGTGGTCATCAAAAATTATGGTTAACATCAAAGTTTCAGCCTTCTAGAACAAGGTTGGTAAACTACGACCTCTGGGCCAAAGCCAGCCTGCTGCCTGCTTTTGCATGACTTATGAGCAAAATGGTTTTTAAGTGTTATTAAAAAAGCATTGTAAGAGAGACCATATGTGGTTTACAAAGCCTAAAATATTTACCCTCTGGCCCTTTAGAGAAAAAGTTTGCTTTCCCTGTTCTTAAGAGATACCCACTTTCAAACCAGGTTTGTTGGCATTGTACACTTGCTTTGGTAGGCAGCTCGTGTCCTTCACTCTGTGTGCTGATGAGAAAGACTGTCCTGAAAGTTCCACAGAGTACAATCTACCTCTTTTTACATTTTTAAGACTATTTTCCTAATTTCTGTATTCTGCCTTATTTGATTTTCACAAAGATCTCAGAAAAATGGTTGTGTAACTGCTGGGTCTATAAAACAAATGATTTGGAAAATTGAGGGACTTCTTTTGGATGTGTGGCCACCTGAGAAGGTAACACAGATATGTCTAGCTCATAGACTTGCCCACGGTCCACAAAAAAAAAAAAAAAAAAAAAAAAAAAAAAAAAAAAAAAAAAAAGAGAAACAGTAACTGTCACATTCTTGTTTAAGGAAAAACCAAACCATACATACATGTATGAAATGTTAGCGTATGAAATGTTAGCGTCCCAAAACTACACTTGGCCCAGGACTACTATATTAAAGACAAAGGAACATTCAGGGACATTAGCTAGCAATCACTCCAGACTGAGGGATATGTGTGTTGGGTTGAGGTGGTTAGTATCTCTTTCCTATAGTTTTTCTCAATGCAATTTTACTCCGTGTCTGTTACCTCTCATCATTTGTGGCCTTCAAAACCTAAAAACTAAGTTCACTGGAATTATATCTAAATGAAAATCCAAGATCCAAGTCACAGCCTGAGGAATTACTCTATGGTTATGGAATGCAGATTTCTTGTCATCTATTTTTGCCTATTTAGGGAGTTTTGAGTCTGTTTTTATAGTTAAACCACTAAACAAGTAATCATCATATATTTTGCTTAGAAAAATTACTGCAAAACCGAGCATATTTCATTAAAAGAGGTAGCATAACTACTGGTTAAGAAATTGAAGCTGGGAGAAAAGTTTTGCACTTAAAAAAGATAACAGATAAAATATTTGGAACTAAATATAAATCCCTTTTATTTGTGTGTCATACAAAGCTCAAATTACGTATGTTTAGTTTAAAACCTTTTTTTTTTTTGTAAAGATTTTATTTATTTGACAGAGAGAAACACAGCTAGAGAGGGAACACAAGCAGAGGAAATGAGAGAGGGAGAAGCACGCTTCCTGCCGAGCAGGGAGCCCGATGTAGGACTCAATTCTGGGACTCCGGGATCATGACCTGAGCCAAAGGCAAATGCTTAACGACTGAGCCACCCAGGCGCCCCTAGTTTAAAACCTTAAAAGATCTTCTTTGGAGAAGAAATTGCAAATAACTTTCCTAAGTTCATTAAGGATAATCTGACCAGCACCATAAGTGGCAATATAAGCATAAAATAGTAATAAATTTCTTTTTGTTGCAATTAAAAATAATATCAGCCAAGAAAACATTAGAAGCCATTACAAACATTCTGGAGAGTCAGCACACTATACAGAAGATACTAAAGTTAACTACTGCCATCTAGTGAGGTAGTCATGTAGCCGTTACAGGATTTGACTACTTTGGAACCCATGTTCTTGTTTCATTATTTTCCGAGCTATTCTAGTCAATTTTTATTAGGTCTTAAGAGAACATATACGAGTCACGCTTATCAAATTTGTTACTTAAATGAATTGAGAACAGAATGGCATTTGCATTGAAAAGAGGAAAAAAGCCCTATGCCCTGAGAAATGGAAATCAAACATGCTAATGTTTATTACAGTCACACTTTCATTCCAAAATAAAACAAGGCAAAACAAACAGTTTGAGGATACGTTTGTGCCAGTCTGAGGATGGGGAGACAAGGTGCAATGGCAGTGCATACAAAAGAATTGGCCACGTGAGGTAACTAATGTAAATGTGGTAACCAGATCCACACTAGCTGAAGCATCTTCGGTGGAAAATGACCAGGATGATGAGAAAAAGAAATATGCTGTTTTAAAACACGAAAGAACTACTGACAGCCTAACATAGAGAAGACCATATGGAAAACAGCTTTAATCCTCTAAAGGGCTATCACTAAGAAGTACAAGAGACTAGTCTGTGTTGCTCTGAAAAACAGAACCAACCAAAGGGAGTGATTAAAAGGAGGCATATTTGCATTTAATGTGAAGAGGAACTTTTTAACTGAGTTGAGACTGACGGCCTGCTTGGGCATCGCTACAACTATGTAGACAGAAACTGAAAGATCACTTGGTAGCTATAAAAAGTTTCCAGTGTTGGATAAATGATTGAATTAGACCATGGGCCTGTCATCTATAGCCCGTGGTCCAAATCTGGCCTGCTGCTTGGTTTTGTGAATAAACTTTTCTTGGAACACAGGCAGGTTAATTCAATTATGTATTATCTAGGTCTGCTTTTGTGCTACCACCAGGTCTGAGTAGTTCCAACAGAGACTATATGGCTTTAAAGCTGAAAATATTTACTCTATGGCCCTTTAAAGAAAAAGTGTGCCAAGACCTGAATTAGATAATTAAGATTTCTTCTGATTCCTCCACGAATGTTAGCTTCGGAATGCAAGTCTTTGGAGAGCAGTAACTGGCTATTTATAAGCTTTATCAGAAGGATAAGTAGACAGTGATCCCAATTCAAAAATAATCATTACTGAGTTGATCCATAGTCTTTGAAACTTAAATATCACTTATCTACCTCTTTCCTACCTCCTTCAAAAAGAGCTGCAGGATGCATATTGATAAAAATTTTTAACAAACAGTACAAATTCATTTAAGTGAGTTGATACTCTTTTTTTTTTTTTTTTTTTTTTTTAAAGATTTTATTTATTTGACAGAGAGAAACACAGCCAGAGAGGGAACACAAGCAGGGGGAGTGAGAGAGGGAGAAGCAGGCTTCCCGCCGAGCAGGGAGCCCGATGTGGGGCTCGATCCCGGGTCTCCGGGATCATGACCTGAGCCGAAGGCAGTTGCCCAACCAACTGAGCCACCCAGGCGCCCGTGAGTTGATACTCTTAAATAATTGGCATACCCTGACATGCTGGAGACCAAGGCTATGAGTTAAATGGTTAGTTATAATCTTTAAAACTCCACATTACAGTAACTATGCAGGAAACTGGATTATGATAAGGAAAAAAGATGGTTTCAAAACTCCTTTGCTTTTCAAAGTTGCATAAAGGAAACAATTCACAGAAGGTCCAGATTTTTCTGTTTACTGTTTCATTCATCCTGTAACTTTGGCTACATCATTCATTCATTCATTCATTCATTTATTGCCTCACTGTAGAATGACATAAACTCAGCTGCAAACAATCTGACACCTTCCACCCTCTCTCCTACTCATGCCCCCTCCCCGCCCCAAGCTAAAGGCATAATGCAGAAGAAACATTTACCAAATCTTTGTGGGTTCTCTGGGGAGAACTAGGAAATCAAACCCCAACAAACTGTACTAGTTGGATATCCTTTTAGCTTACCATGATATACTAAGGGGCAGAAGAAGCAATACTTTTTTAGTAGTAGTAAACCTGTAACATATCCAGTGATAATTTCATATCATATAGTATAAAGCAGTATGTGATGATGGAAACTTTGTGATGATGGAAACACTCCGTATCTGTATTAGCCAATAAGATAGCTACCAGTCACAAGTATATGAAATGTGATCAGTGAGAACTAGAATTTAAAATTTAGTGAGAAACTACAATTTAATTAATTTAAATTTAAATAACCACATGTGGCAGGTACCTACTTTTTTTCAATAGCACAGGTAAAAGGCTATTTTCAGATATAATTTTTAAGAATTGTATTAATGAATTCATTTAATGTCTTAAGGAAGAACTACTAGCTAGAAAAGGAGAAATGGAGTACTTGTGAAAAGCCATGAAATAAACATTATTATTTCTAGGAAGGTTTTTTAAATTATTAAATGTTCTGCTTTTGGGGGTTTTACTTTTTCTATTGTTCAGTTTTTGCTATAATGAACAGGGATTATTTTAACAAATACATAATAATTAGTTCTAAGTTAGGTCTATTTAATTCATGGATAGTTCTACTTATTGATCTTATTTTGTCCCTCAATTTGTTTCTTTACTTCTATAATTTCTCTCATACCATTCTGTTGTTTTGTTATCTCTCCTTCCAAGGCCTGTGTTGCTAGAATCTTATTTTCATTATTTCTCCAGCAAAAATACTTTCATGCAATTTTATCCCTTTTCTTGGATTTTACTGGCTTTCATTTGGAGTTTATCTTTCTATTGTATGAAACTTCAATTCTTTTTCTATAGTAATATATTGGTGTAGCTGACATTTCTTTTGCTTTGTCATGACTAACATGGATAGCTCTTGGACAGTAAAAGGGAATTTTCCTTGATATACAGGTATCCCCTAGTTTTAAAACTTCATGTTAGGCCACATTGCTTTTATGAAAGACCACCATTAGTACCTGTTCTTGCTAAGTGAAAGAAGTATGAAGAGGATTTTCGCTTTTACAAAAAAGAAGCAAAAAGCACAGACAGTGTTTGACATTTGTTTTCCTGCAGACTGAGCAGTGAGAGTGGCCACACCAAGCTCCTTCCCCAGAATGACAGCATTTTAGCATCAAGCCGCAATAGCTCTGAACTGTGCCGTTGAGTATCTCAGCTTTATCTTGATTTATTTCGTGTATCTGTTAGAAAGATGTGTCTTAGGATGTCAGAAAAGCCTAAGAGAGGTTATTTTTGGGTCTGGGAACATTTAAAAAAATTGCTGAATAAATTAATGGTAATTGCTTCTTTGGTTTATGCCATTTGGTTTACAAATGAGAATGCTCTACTTTTGGACAGCAGGGGTAACTTGTACTTTTAGCTTTTGTAGCACCTGTCTGTCCGTTCTGAACTAGAATTTCAAGGCCTGAATATTATATGTGGGGAAGGGACAGAGCGCCCCTAAAGCCCATTATAGCTTTGTTGGGTATTCGGGTTCCTTGCTGTTGTGAGATTTTTGTCATGTCCTATACAAGGATATACTCCACCAAGAAAATGGATTTAGTCACATGGATCTGTGCCCTAAACTTAGCTTGAAGCCCTGAAAATAGCAAGCCCTAGCAATTTCTCTTGCTTCTGCTGAAATTCTGAGATCCTGTGTGATGGTAGTAGGTGTACTGTTTAATGTTGTCCGACAGTACTTACTCATTCTCTCACTCTGATTCTCTCCAGATTGGGATTATTCGGTAAAAAGCTCAGAATTTGGTAAATTCGTCTTTTCTAAATGGCCTTTAAAAAGTGGAATTTTTCTTTCCTCAACTTCTACCTTTTCTTTTTTTTTTGAAACAAAATGTTGGTACTGGCTTTATTCATAATTTGCCAAATGCTGGAAACAACCCAATGTCCTTCAACAGTTAAATGGCTAAACAAACTCATATTCCCACACAATGGAATAACGCCAGCAATTAAAAGGAAAAAATGACTGATAAAGACAGTAACATGGTTGAATCTCAAATGCATTATGATGAATGAAAGTCAATCTCCACTTTTTGAAATTACGGCAATGAAGTTGTATACACTCTTTTCTGAGTGGTTGGTGCTTGGGTTTGTTTGTTTCATCAGAAACAAGCATTCTGTGACCAGTTTCGTTTCACATCTTTACTGGGAAGTTCAGTCTATGCTTTTAAGTAAAAGGCTTGCCTGAATATATGTAATAAATATTAGAACTCTGTAGTGGTGACTGAAAATTGAAACAGATGGCTAAAATATTAAATAAGTAACTGTCAAGTAAATCTCAGACCATCAGTAATGTTTATAATAAAATGATTAGCTTTTCTGTGGAGCTGTACACAGGAATTTCATACCAAAAGCAGCACCAATTTTTTAAACTTATATGTAAATTCCATTTTAAGGTTACTTTAGACTTCCTGTTTTCTTGATTGAAGATCATTTAAACTATGTTCTTATACTCACAGGCCAAGGCTGTAGATCATTCAGTCCTTTTTCTAATTTCTCAACATCTGGAAACTTTGTGGCTCCATCTGCATCTGCCATAAGGATCCTTTCTCCTCGAGAACTGAATATACCCTGTATTTAAAAGACAGTTGCTTAAAATTAAGGTTAAATTCAATGACATATCAGTCTGTTTCACTTTACTTAAAATAGCCAATATTAGATAGTTTAATATCTAATATTAGGTGAAATGGCAGGAGGCGAAAGTTCCCTGAAAACACATTACATTGATAAGATCCTTCCAAATGTATTTAATGCCTATTAAATGTTAAAAACTTTGTGAGATCATACCATTAATACCTTATAAAATATGATAAGAAAATAGATCTGGACAAATCAAAGATATCCTACATCAAGAAAAACAAAAAAGTAAAATAGCTATCATACATATATATTTATCGTATATGTATTTGGGCTACTTTAGGGCAGCACATGAAGAACACATTTATGGGTGGACTGAACAAATGTAATATACACAAACTTGCTGTGAAACACATCCTAAGATGACAGATCTTTAGTATTCTTTATTAAGGCACCTAAAGTGTTTTGGTTTTTTTTCTTAGATTTTATTTATTTATTTGAGAAAGAGAGAGAGGGAGAGAGCACAGCAGAGGGAGTAGCAGAGAGAGAGGGGGAAGCAGATTCCTCACTGATCAGGAAGCCTGATGTGGGGCTCAATTCCAGGACCCTGAGATCATGACCTGAGCTGAAGGCAGATACATAACTGATCTTAAATTAAATTAATTGCTTAATAAAGAAATATGGATTATCACTAAAATTTGGGAAATGTGGATATATCCAAATGCTATTTTATGTTATTTGAGGGGTCTGGCAATTAGCAAAATTATGCCTCTCAATAATGAATTGATTGGTCTTTTGTGCAAAATATGGCTCTGTGAGTGTATATTTCACATGGAAATAAACTATACATCAACTCATAATTCACGGTCCACTTGAGTGAATTCATGGTTTCTTAAGTATAAATATATGTACGGTTTGATACAGGAGAAAAGAGTCTGAGATATCACTTAACAGTATGAATATAGATAAGATAAATACAAATGCAAACAAATTTTGATCATTTATTCTACAGGATAAACACTAATTAGTTTCTATAAATAAAAAAAATTATATCTATTAGAATACAGGTAAAAAGTGGAATAAAAATGTTTTATTTAACATCTCCACAAAAAGCTAACACTCCCCCAAAACCCCAAAGGATTGGGGCACCTGCGTGGCTTAGTCATTAAGCGTCTGCCTTCAGCTCAGTCAGAACTCGGAATCCCAGGATCCAGCCCCGCATTGGGCTCCCTGCTTGGCGGGAAGCCTGCTTCTCCCTCTCTCACTCCCCCTGCTTGTGTTCCCTCTCTAGCTGTGTTTTTCTCTGTCAAAGAAATAAAATCTTAAAAAAAACAAAACAAAACAAAACAAAAACCCAAAACCCAAAACCCCAAAGAGTTATTTCAAAGACACACATTAAGGGTGGACTGGAGGTAATTATTGTGCTTTACACTAAAATGTCTTTGGCTTTCAATCTTGTTTAAGCCACTTTTATTATTTTTAAAGGAGATTCTTTAATGACTGCTACTCTCTACTATACCAGCAATAGCCTTCACTTCACTGCCAAACTTGTTGAAAAAGCAGTCTATGTTGGCACCTCTCATTCTTATCCATTCAATACCACCCTAACCCCTCACTGACTGGAGGTCTCATCATCAGGTGCTCTGTTTCCCCAAGGCTTGGTTCTCGGTTGTCCTTTTCCTCTATACTTTCTTCCTTGCCAACTTAATGGGTTCAGGTATCATCTCATGCATGTGAATTACTCACTTACACTCTACCAGGCTATTTTAGATACCCTTACTTGGTATCTCAAACTTACCATGGCTCAAGCTCAATTAAACATATTGTCTTTTAAACCAGTTCCTCCTCCATTATTTCATTCCTTCTATAAATGACATCCTCCTCCTCCCTCACTCAAGGCCATAGTTAAATTACTCCTTTCCCTGATCACCTGATACAATTTTACCTCATTTTTAATACACCCCCATTTGTCCTCTCCTCTTCTGCTGCTGTCACCATCATGATCCAAATAACAATTCCTGGTACCTTGCTTATACTACTACACTGGCTGCTGTCGCTCTGACAAAGGTGAGAAAGTTCCTCGCCTAAAAGTTCAGGATCTGAACCCATCTACCTCTCTGACCTTATTCCTATAAAAACCAATCCAAATGTACTACTAGTAGCTCCTTACTGTGACACTTTCTTTCATATATTTGATCATGTTTCTCCTCTGCAAGCTCCCTGCCCCAACTTTTACCTGGATAATTCCTAGTCCTCCTTGAAAATTCAATGCAGAATTGACCTCCTATGGGAAATCTTTGCCGCTGCTCCTCCCAGATGGAAGGTGGTGCTAACATTTTGCATATACTCCTACTATGGTGTTTACAACACTACTAAACTATGATATCCTTAAGGACAGGATGGTTGTCTTTTTTTTTTCTAATTTATTTATGAGAGAGAGAGAGAGAGAGAAGGCACACTCAAGTGGGGATAGGGGCAGAGGAGGCGGCAATCATCAAGCAGACTCCCCACTGAGTGCAGAGCCCCCATGCAGGGCTTGACATGGGTCTCAATCCCTGACCCATGAGAACAAAACCTAAGCCAATATCAAGAGTCAGACACTCAACTGCCTGAGCCACCTAGGTGCCCCTGGTTGTCCTCTATCTCAGTATCTCTTATAAAGTAGTAGACATGTAGTAGGCACTCCAGTATTGGCTGAATAAATAAGTGAATGGATAGATTTCAAGGCCACCATGATATTGCATCCCCCTATTTTTTCTCCTTTTTGCCTGTCCCATGACCCAGTCAGAGCAAACTCTCTGCTCCCAGTGTACATTCTAAGAGTCGGGACTTCTGTCTTTTCTTACTTTGCCGACTGGCATGCTCTTCTCTCAACTTTTCCCACACACTATCAGAGAAGTGAGGTTAACAGCATGGATTTCGGGGTACTAACCTAATCTAAACCTTTATTCTACCTATTAGTAACTACGTGACCTTGAGTAAGTTACTTTACCTATCTATGTGTTGTATCCCTCATCTCCATAATTGAAATAATAGCACCTAACTCAATAGACAACATGAGGAGGAATAAATGTGATAATTATGCTGAAATGGTTAATTTACTCAAAACAGCCAAAAAAGAGGAATAACCAAGTGGAAGCCAGTGTTCACCACTGTTGGAGGCTTGGCTTTGGTGACATCTCTTTGTCAAGTCAGCTTGACACATGCCCGAGACTGCTAGTTACCTACTCACTATCTATTCTTTCCTCTGATTAGGTCAGGAATCAAAATGTTAGAAACATTTCTCAGCTTTCCTTGGAAATAGGGGTGGCCTTGTGACATTGTTTTTGCCAATGAGAATTAAGTAAGTCACTGTGTGGAGTGTCTAGGAAAGCTCCCTAAAAGGAGGCAAACCAGCCAATGTATGCCTTCTGCCTTTGCCCTTTTCCTTCTTGTCTGGAAAGCAGATGTGATGGCTACCACTCCAGGAGTCATCCTGTGTGCATGAGGAAGAGGGAATGAAAGGTTAGGAGGCAGGGTTTCTGATGACACCATGTTCAATAAGGCCTGGGCTGCCTATACTTAAACTTCTCCTTATTGGGGAGGGGGGGGCAAAATAAAATAATCCTCTAAAGCATTTAAGGCACTCTGTGTTTTCTTTCACATGTCTATCTTGACTTGTGGTCTTCCTTCAGAGTATTTGACTCTGAAAATAACCTATTCCTTCTGGAATTTCTTTCTTTTACTTTAAGATTTTTAAAATTTATTCACAGAGAGAGAGAGAGATCACAAATAGGCAGACAGGCAGGCAGAGAAAGAGGGGGAAGCAGGCTCCCTGTGAGCAGAGAGCCCGATGCGGGCCTGGATCCCAGGACCCTGAGATCATGACCGGAACCGAAGGCAGAGGCTTTAACCCTCAGAGCCACCAGGCGCCCTCCTTCTAGAATTTCTATGGTACTTCATGTGTACCTCCCATAAGTACAGCAGACTACAGATTTCATCACGACAGACCCAAATCAGATTTTATAAACTTCAAAAAAAATCATTTAAACTTCTTATCCAGTAACTGAATCAAAAACTCAGAGGCACAGGATAACTTTTTAACTTTAAGGTAAGTATATTCTCCTGAATTACCCAGTATGTTATAGATATGGCAATGATTTTTAAGATCTGATCACATTATACATACAAAATTATATGAAATTCTTATTAAAACTAATCTGCCACTGGGGCGCCTGGGTGGCTCAGTTGGTTAAGCGACTGCCTTTGGCTCAGGTCATGATCCCGGAGAGCCGGGATCGAGTCCCACATCGGGCTCCCTGCTCGGCGGGAAGCCTGCTTCTCCCTCTCTCGCTCCCCCTGCTTGTGTTCCCCCTCTGGCTGTGTTTCTCTCTGTCAAATAAATAAAATCTTTAAAAAAAACCCCAAAAAACCTAATCTGCCACTGTCTTGAAATGGTGGTATTCAACTAGCTAGTTGTAGGATACAAATGTACTATAATCTGCAAAAGAAGTCACTAAAAAAAGTTTATATTTTAGATACAAATGTTGAAACAATGCATTACCATCCTAATAGCTCCGCCTTTTCCACGATTCTTCACCAGCGTTATCACTCGAACCTTGTCACTTCCATATTTCTGGCAATATTTAAAAGCTACCTGTCAAATTATATAAAAGTCAGAATAATACAAACTTTGATTCCAAGATAGTAACATAAACTGGGTTTGCGACTTTAGCTTAAATACTGCTTTTTTTAGGTGCCTTCTTCTTGTGACTAGATATACTCACTGTCTATTTTAGTGGCCCAGAGTTGTTGAATTCCTGACGCCAAGAACCAATAATGACCCACTAGGTTGAAGTCAGAGTTCACTCTCCTGCAGAGGTACCATCAGAACAGACAGCAACTCTCTCTTATTCTGACTCCTTTATATATGCTAATGGGCTGCTAGAGAAAATAAAATCCGTGTACTGATTGACTGGTACACACTTATGATTACCATCCCCCCCTTACTGCTTAATGACTTGTTTACTTGTCAGCAACTGATCTTACTCCCCAGAGAAGTTATTCATATCCCGGGCCATGTTCTCCAAATCTTTTTACTCAACTGCCATTACTGTTTTTTTATTTAAAGAGTATTTATTTTGAGAGAGAGAGTCTGTGAGTGGGTGGAGGGGCAAAGAGAGAGGGGTCACAAACTCCCCCACTCAGTATGTATCCTGTTGTGTATCTCACAACCCTGAGATAATGGCCTGAGCTGAAACCAAGTCAGACGCTTAACCCACAGAGCCACCCAGGCACTCTTGCCATTACTTTTTGATTTAAAATCAAAGCCATGAAACGGTGATGTTTTCACTGTGTACATCTCTTCATTATTCAGTCATCAATCCACTGTAGTATGGTATATGACTT
The DNA here is from genome assembly GCA_004023965.1 of Spilogale gracilis. Taxonomy (NCBI): domain Eukaryota; kingdom Metazoa; phylum Chordata; class Mammalia; order Carnivora; family Mephitidae; genus Spilogale; species Spilogale gracilis. The sequence goes on from PITA01003986.1 coordinate 24,179, forward strand.
TGCTTTGCCAAGAGAGTCTATCTTATCTCTCTTCACCAAGAGCACCCTCTTTCTCTCTTTTTAATTTTTTATTTTATTTTATTGTTTATGTAAGCTCCATGCCCAGTGTGGAGCCCAATGCAGGGCTTGAACTCACATCCCTGAGACCTTTTGAGACCTGAGCTGATATCAAGAGTTAGACACTTAACCAACTGAGCCACCTAGGCGTCCACCCCCCTTCCTTTTTGTTTAAAGTAGGCTCCACGCCCAATGTGGGCCTTAAACTTACAATTCCAAGATCAAGGGTTGCATACCCTACTGAGTCAGCCAGCCACCCCAACATTCTTTCCTTTTGACCCTCATTTCCATAGAAGTGTGAGATTATTCGCACTTCTGGCAGATCAGCTTTTATTTTTTCTAGCAGCTTAGTAGCTGTAGGTCTAAGAATGCAGGAATGTGGACGAGCAATACTCTACGACACTTGTTACCTCCCGTGGGTAGATCTAGACGGAGGTATGCCAAAGGGCACATCTGATACCCAGAGCCAGATATGAAGGCATCTTTCTATTTGCATGACTGCTTTAGAAATTATAAGGCAAAGTGGAGCATAAAGAAAAAAAAGTTGTGCTTAGGATAAAGGAACCATATGTGGGTAGGCAAAGAAGGCTCCCAGTGGCCATAGTGAATTGGGCATGTTTTCTCCCAACCTCGTGATCTTCAAAACGTCCCTGGTGTTATGTAGTGGTGGAATAGCAGGTATATTTTCCAGCTTTCCATAGATGAAATCTTTCTGGGAACCCACACTGTAACAACAGAGAGTGCTGGCTCAGTGTCAGCATTCTCTGATGAGTGGAAAGACTTTACAACTGCTAAATTATATTCTATTTTTTTCTACTACTGGCAATTCTAAAAGCAAGTTTACTTACCTTTGAAGTCTGGTCTTTGCTGCCATCATCAACTACTATTACCTCATAAGTGAACATAGGATCCTGCTTCTGTAAGAAACAAAAATAAAATACCACAAATGGGCATAAATGCTATCAAGAATTCTAATAAAACTGCGAGGAGTTTAAATAACAATTGTTTTAGTGTGATATGTATAAAAATGAATATAAATAAGTGTACAAAAACCATATGAAATAAAAAGGCCAAGAACCAAAAAGGAGGAAAGACACAGGAAAGGAGCAGAATGCAAACACTGAACATCCGTGTGTCCCCCTCCTCCCCCACAACCCAAACTGGTGGAAGCAGCCTGGTGCTTGTGGGGCTGAGCGCTTCTGAGAGACGCTACAAACATCTGGGAGGTTAGAGGTTAGAACATGTAATTCTAACCTGGCTACACTATTTCTTAGCCTTATGAAGTTCTAGTCTGTTTTCTCATTTAAAACCCCCCCCAAACAACAACAACAAAAAAAACGCAAAACCAAACCAAACAAAAAAAAATCCTGTCCACGTGGTTCTTGTGAACACATGTAATAGAAGAGAGAAACCTCATATTTAATGAAGGCTCCATTCCCTCCCTCTTTTATTTTAATGTTCTTTAAAGATTTATTTTTAAGTCATCTCTACACCCCACATGGGGCTTGAACTCACAATCCCAAGATTAAGAGTCCTTTGCTCCACTGTTCAAGCCAGCCAAGTGCCCCTTTCTCCCTTTTCTTTCAACTCAAGTTTTGAATGTGGCCCCCACTCTTAATGAATCCTTCTATCTTCCTTTTACAAGTAAAACCTAAAACTAAAGTAAAACAACACAAGGAATTTTCTAACAACAACAAAAAAGAACCAGCCACAAAGCTCATTTGTTTCCTTAAATTCTCCAAGGAAATTCCAACAGCAGCTGATGATAAAAAGCAAGGACACATACTACTTTTCTTCTACTTACATGGAAAAAGAAGAGAAAATAAATGAGGGAACTCCTCCGAAAAATAAAGAAAAAAACAAGAATCATTTCACTTTCATTACAAGTCTTTTTCAAATAAATATCTTTTTAAAAAGTCACAAAAGTAATAACAGCATCGTCTGGCCACACAAAGTCTGCAGACATATACTCAATTTTAAATATATTATCAGGCAAGAAGACAAAAAGTGGGTGGGGGGTACAGAAGAAATTTCGGCTGTTTGTTCTGGGTTCACCCACCTGCTTCTGGAGGCAGGGAGCCACATGCTGGGCTTGCTTGCTAACACCTGAGGGCAGGCAGCAAGCTGAGTACTGCAGGCCCCATGACCCTGATTGGCCCCCCATGGGGTGCACTGCCTTTCACAGTGCATCTAGTCTTCAATCTCCACGTTGGTGATTAGTCTAGTTTTAATTAGAGATATCATACTGAAAGAGAAAACATGATACCTGTCTCTCCTCTAGATAGCCCAGAGCTTCATCCATCATTACAGGCACTTAAAAGAAAAAAAAAAAAATGTATGAAAAATTGCTTTTGAAAACAATTTACCAAGCCCCCAAACACGCAGTTTACATATGGAAAAAGTCTGAAGAGTGTAACAGGCTTTTCTGGGACTCTCCCCCAATAGCCCTTTCCATCTGGAAGGTCTGTTTTCTGTTCACATCTGGCTTATTGCTTCTCTAGAACATTTCAGTTCTATGATTTCATGAGGCTGAGCCTATCCTTTCCAGCTAGTATTTGCTTCCCCTCTTATGAACTTCTACTACCAACTATGCACTCATCACCGCCCACATCTAGTAACGTTCTGACAGTAAACTCCATACTTTAAATTTCCTTTTCTTCCCAATGACCCCTCACCCAGAAAACGAAATCGGGCTTACACCGTTTTTCTTCATTGTATGAAGGCACGACGACAGAGAGCCGTTTGGTAGGTGAGTCCCATATGCTGGGCAATGTTTCTTTCTGTCCTCTGGCATTTAAGAAGAAATTCTCTTCTTCATGTTGATGGAGGTGTGGCATTTTCGTAGCAGTTATAAACGCAACAAAGGAAATCTAAAAGCAGGTATGTTAAATGAGGAATTATGCTATGTTGACTTTTTTTCAATTTGTTATGTAAGAATACATCATTTACATGAATTTTTTTTTTTTTGGGTGATATATTTGCTTTTCGCTTTTAGTCTATTAACTGGACTAGATGTGACAAAAAAAATTCAAATCCCTTACTTATGAACTAATTATTGTCCTTTCTTCCACTGGTAAGGAACTGATAACTTAGGAGGTTCCCAATCTCTTCCCAACTGCCATCCCCAGGCTTCTGTGATCCCAGATCAAACAGGGAGTACTCACTACAGAAATGCAATCTATTCTAAGATGCCCTGAACCCCCAACCCCTGGCAAACACACAGTGAGGTCCTACTCCTACTTGGAGCCTGTATGTGACAGAGGACAAGTCCACAGTGCAGGAGGAATGTATGGAGTAAGGGAAGACCTCCCACCTACGACCAGACTGACCCAGGGTATGAAGAGAAGACGCTATCCCCATAGTAGGGACCAGTAGTGCTTAGGAACATATTCTTGACACTTATTCCAGATTTGAATTCAGAATACATTATTTTTTGAAGTATCAAACTTGTAGACTCTGGCACCACACACTACTAACATTAGATAGCTCCCTTCCATATTTATTTGGGAACTACCTTTGAAACAACCATTCTTTGTAACATTGTTTCTACTGGAACACTTTCTGCTTTTAAAACAGTCAATTCATAAATTTTTGGAATCTTTTTTAATGTGGTGACCATTTATAATATTGCATTAGGTACATACTGAAATTGAATTTGCTCTGATTAGTAGGACCATGGAGGCAGCATTATGACTAGTGACTACGAATACCTATTTTGCATTCATGTTCAGACTGTGATTTCTAAATTTGCTTTCCTACTAAAAGGAATCAGTGCTCATCGTAAGATGCCAGAGAACCATCTCATTACTTTGAAAACTTGCCTCTTATCTTTTATATATGAAAGATGTTTCAGAGTAACTGAATAGCTGAGAATGAAATTTTTTTCATTACAGAATTCCAGGTAATACATGAAAAAGGAATGATACAATTAGAATATTGCACTTTGCAACCCCTAGAGAAATAATTGGTGTCTCAGGCTAACAAAACTCCTTAACTCCTGGATCCATCTTAACACCAGAGAAAATCGGATATTACAAGCCTTCTGATATGATACAAGAAGAAGTATTCAGCATCAGTCACATACTTCTTTTGATGAGAAAACTCAAACTTGCATTAAGTCTCTAAATGTTACTATCAGTTTATAGGAAATTCAGGGGACAGAATAAGATGTTAAAAGTCACTAAGGGAATGCAATCAATAAAATCCAGAGTCTGAGAAATTCTACAGGACAAATGACCACTTAATAAAGGGGAAAAAAACAAAACAAAAAAAGGACACACTGTTACAGATTAAGATCCTTGAGACATCAATAGAGTGCTAAGTGTGTGTGAATGCTTAATGGAACAAATGACTACACTAAGACATACCTGAGGCATTTGATCTGACGGGATGCTTGAAATCACTGAATAGTGGTTAAAATTTTTTCAGAATCCATTATAACTTTATTATGGTTATATTTTAAAAAGGGGGTTTTTAGAGATAAATACTGAGGGTTTACAGATAGATTGTTGTGTCTTGGATTTGCTTCAAAATAATTCAGAAAGGAAACGGGGTGAGGAAGAGTATGTATGGAAAGTGGATATATATGAAACTAGTTTTTTTTGGTGGTGTTGTTTATTTTTGTTTTTTAAATAATGATTTCCTGTTCTGGCATTTTAAACAAATGAAGTTCCACTAGCTGTGTGACATTTTCATGCATAAGCTCTTCTCTGCAATCTCAATCTCATCAAATGAAGCTAATGATGATAACATTTAGGTCAGTGTTGTTTTAAAGATTACACAAGATAACCCCCGTTAACCACTGAATACAACACTCAGCATATTGTCTATAAATGGTAGCTCTTAGAATCATTTCAAGCTAGTGGGATCAAATACTTGCAGTAAACCCTCATAACGCTCCCATTTAACCCTGTGCATCAGATAGATTCAACAAGCAGATTCAATCTAGGATTCTGTCAAAATTCTGCCCCAACAAAAAAAACCCCGACTTGCTCAAAAACCTGAAATCTTCATATACCACTAAAGGAGAGAGAGGACTCCTTTCTCACCCAGACACAAATCACTGAGCAAGTCAGAGCACATTGCTTTTCCTATGTTTTAGTGTTTCTACACATTTTAGTTTCCAAACCTAGCAGGAAGGAAGAATGGCCTTCCTAGCAGTGCTATCTAGGGGGCGAATCTGAGTGTCCAAGAAGCTGAAATTTCTCCATGTAAGAACTGATGGCAGGCTCATTCCAAATCATCTGGGAGAAAGCTCACTTGGCAAACTGTTACTTATGGATCGGCAAGTGTTTACAATGTTTCTATTTCCAGAGTAATGGCAAAGAAAATCCGAGTCTGAATTCTACCGCACGGCCTCGTTTACAGGCAGCGAATATAGGGTGTTTATTTTGGGGGCAAAACGACTCCCAGACGCACAGTAACACTAGGCCTGTGTGTCTTGGTCTTACTGTGTCCCTACTGGTTGGTGTTGCTGATCCACTGATTTACTCCGATCTATAACAGATGGTTCTCGTCAATGCTGTCACCACCTTCCATTTGTTTAACCACATCAGGTAAAGGAAGAAACTAGGGAGCACGCACATCCTGGGGGCTCAAGACCTTCCGGGGTGGAGCCAGAGCTGCATAGGCTGCAGATCCGGGAGAAAATATTGAAGAGGTCGGGACCGACAGGGCTGGTGGACAAAGGTTCGGGGACCAAGGGACTGGGTGAGCACGTCCCGCAGTGAACAAAAATACAAGGGTCTGGGCATAGAAGGAGGTAAATCTCCAAAATAAAAATAAATACGGAGAGAAAGGGAGTGTGAAATTCTAGGAGAGAAAATCCTGGGGTCAAGGCTTGGGAGAAGTGAGGTGAAAAGGGACTCGCCGAAGAGTGGGCTGTGCAGAGGAGAAGAAGCGTTGCGGCCAACTCTCCAAGACAGCAAGGAGCCTAGGCCCGCGTCGGTCCCCCATCCCTCTCCTCACCAGTATCAGGGCTGTGGCCGCCAGCGCCACGCCAAGCACCGCCAGCTGCAGCAAGAGCGAACTCATCCTCCATACCCAGGTCGCCGCCCGCCCTCGCCAGCACTTACACACACGCGGAAGCGCCGCCGCCTTGCAGCCCCGCCTCCCGCCGGCAGAGGGGCCGCACCACCTGGACGCCCGCCGCCCACAGCGCCCTCTCGCGGCAAGGAGACGAACACGTAATTCTTGGGAGTGAGGATCCGCGGTGAAAAGGCAGGCGCTGTGTTCCAGTGTAGGGTTGACAGAATCGGTAAGTAAAAATACAGAATGTCCACTTAATTTGAATTTCGGGTTAAGCAATGAACAGTTTTTTGACAGCCTTGTTAAAATAGAACTTACACACCATACAGCCCACCCATTTAAAGGTTTTGGTATATTACACGAGTTTTTAAAAAGTGTCATACAATAAATTTGCCATTAAACCATTTTAAATGTACAGTACACAGTGGTACTAATTATGCTCACAATTTTTTGCATCCGCCATTATCTATTTATAAAACATTCTTCGCTGCCCCTGGCCCCTGGTAATAACTAACATGTACTATTTGGCATATATTCATAGAAAAAAATACTTTATCTGATATTCAAATTTAACTGGAAGTCGTGTATTGCGTCTGGCAACCCTACCTAGGAGGGAGGTGGAGGCCTTGAGTCACAACACAGCCTACTGCACAAGCCGCTCCGGGGACCTAGCAAAGTGTAACCTGGTGCGGATATTGAGCGCACAGAAAATTCACTTAATTCTCCAGCAACTGGAGCAAGGAACCGTTTATTTGGAAGGAGGCAAGCGCATGGTCCAGCCCAAGACAGAGGGGAGAAAAGGACGCAGAAACTTTGAAATGATGCTCCCACATCCAGTACTCAAATCTTAGCAATAAGGTTGGTTTTCTCTTAAACTCCTGAACTACCAGACTGTTGCTAAAGAGACACACTCGTCTTTTTCCCAATAGCTGATTCGTCAAAACGCCTCCAAGGCAAAGAAGCCTAGAGGTGCGCGGGGCCAGAGACCATAGGAGCAAAGGGGGGCCGGGAACCTCCGTCTCCGCGCCTAGCCACCTGCGTCTGCAGCAAGCCGGCAAAGGGCGCAGGCGTCCCTGGCGAAAGTTTGGGGGCGGTGTAGGTGCGCGACCCGGAGGCGCGGTGTCGCCCGGCGCATGCGCATGCGCGCGGGCGGGAAGATGGCGGCCGGGTTCAAGTGAGTGTTGACGGCCGGCGGGCGCGTGTTTGTGCTCTGGCGGTTGGAGGCTTCCTTTAACCCTTCGCTGGGATATTTTTCACCTGGAGGCCACATTGTTAGATTCCCGTTTCTTTCCCTCATGGAAGCAGGCGACGGGCGGAAGGACCTGGAAGTGGTCGTAGTGAAAGGAAAGGGGGCTTTTTCTTTGCAGCGTGATGGGAGATGGAAGGGACTGTGTTCGGAGTTCAGTACCCACGGCGAGCCCTTGTGGCTTGGTGTAGTGGACATGCGGCGCCAGGGGACGCCGCTGTAATCTTTTAAAAAGTGGTGTATCAGAACCACGTACCACCCTGTACCACCCTGTGCTTCCTTTACTCCGTGATTTATTTCTAAAAGGATTGTGCCTTGTTCGGAAGGTTTTATTTACGCCTTTTTTGTGCCAGTCTGGTGAAGCCTGTAGATTTTTGTCCCGAGAGTCAAGCTTTTAAATGGATGAAATACGTAAGATTCTAAAGGAAAACAGTTGTATCGACGCAGCTATCTTCTATCTGTATAAACCCCTAGTTCTGGACAAAGTGATATATTCGTGCTCTTTTAAAAATGAGCATTCGTAAACAAGTTCTAGTGGGGAATCTAGTAACTTGGGATTCAAAAGTAACGAGTTTGCATATAAGCTTCGACAACTATAAAGTAAAAACGAAAACATTTAATCTCTGCAGTTTAATTTGCAGGTACTAATATTTTTATAAAGGCTTACTGCCTACGGTCAAGATTGAAGGATATTCTAAATTTAAGTGAAAATAAATATGTAATTTTTTCATGTTAAGAATCCATGCTTCAGCGAAAATGACATTATTTTAACAACTGGATTAATTCTTTTAAAGATGCCCAAGGCTTTAGGCTCCAACCTGTAATGTTTAAGGTAGAGTTAGGGACAACAGGTGAGCGTGATTACTACTGGAAGAGTACCTCTTTTGAATAGTTATATGTGGAACGTAAACATCAGAATTCATGAAAGAAACTTAGTAGCAATTTGGGGATATTTATGCTGCATCATCACACTCCTAAAATCTTTGCTTGTTTTTGGAATAAGATTCATTAACTTACCTGAGATGTATTTTTTAACATGTTTCAGAACTGTGGAACCTCTGGAGTATTATAGGAGATTTTTGGTGAGTAAAGGTGGTCATGCAGGGGTTGTAACTTGTTAACAGTATCCTATGCTTTTCCAATTTTATGAATTAATGAGGTTTAATGTGTTTTCCCTGGTGTGTGTAAAATACGTAGATGCAATGTACTTTTTGTAAATTTATTTAGAAAGAGAACTGTCGTCCTGATGGAAGAGAACTTGGTGAATTCAGAACCACAACTGTCAACATAGGTGAGGTATTTTGAGTTCTAAAATAGAATGTTGAAGTAGTTTCAGGCTTTTTGTTTATGTATCTTTGTGATTTTTTTAAAACTCACTATTGTTTCAATCGTTATGTTCTTTTTAAATTTGGAAGTGACTATAAAGTGTTTCCTCCCCTTCTTCCTTCAAAACCTCCAAGACATGGTTTTCTTATATATTTCACTTATTAAACTTTCTGTTGCGAACACAGAACTTTTCCAGTTTAAGCATATGACATTCTTGAGTTTTAGCCTGAGCCATTTAAACAATATTTGAACCAAATTATACTGTACCTAAGGGAATCCAGTGATTTTGTGTGAAGAGATTTTTATCTGTATCATAGTTCTCTGCCTGAATGAAAATGATCAACTCAAATTCAAGAACAGGTGAATAATTCCTAAAACATTAATATTTTAAAATAATTACATCATTTAAAAAAGACATGAGCTAGGAATAAATTTTCATAAGCAATTGAGATATACAGCAAGATAAAAATATATGTAGAAAATGAGAACTTTCCGTGGACTTTTTCATTTTATCTTTTCAGGTTCAATTAGTACTGCAGATGGTTCTGCTTTAGTGAAGCTGGGAAATACTACAGTAATTTGTGGAATTAAGGCGGTAGGTTTAATATGTCTTACTGAGATTTGAATTACCAAATTAGCTTCATGTTCTTATTAGAGTGTAGTTTTTACACCTTTATTTCTGTTGATTAGGCAGTCAGGTGTCAGTTTTTTAGTATTCATTTTCCTAAGAGCTTTCATCTTTGAGTAGATAATACTCAAAAAAGCAGATTACAAATGACCCAAGTCTAGTGACTCTTAATTTATTAACATGCATCAAATGGGCTGAAACAAAGCCATTTAAAAAATCCTCACTACCTTTAATTTTTTAAGAATCAGTTATTGAGAAGATTTTTGGTGACATCTTTTATCCAGTGATAGCATTTAATCTGTGCAATGTAGAAAATTGAGACTGCTCCAAAGAAAACTTGAGGGAGTAAGAGCCACTGTTTACTGAGTACCTTTTATGTTCCAGGCACCTTCAATTACCTGCTTTATTACAGAATTACCAGTTTAATCATGGGAAAAATCATCTGAAGTATAATTTCTGTTTTCTCTTTTACATGAGGTTTAGTAACTTGTCCAGGAACGTAACTAAAAGTTAGATGTAACTTTGACTCTAAAGCTTGTGCTTTTTTCACTGTGTTGCACTGTGAATTACTTAATCTAAGTTCAGATTCTTCCTCAGGGTGATGAAGCTGGGGCGGTATCTAACAGTATGATCTGAGCACTTAATTATTGCCAGCTTTTTGCCAGCTTTTATGCTGGGGACATAGCATTATTTCATTTGACCCTCATTGAGAATCCCTAAAAGTTGGTCATATTAACTTCTCATTTTGCCAATGAGAAAGTTGAATGGTAAAAGGTTATACAATTTGACTAAAGTCCCTCAGCCAAAAGTGTGGGTCTGACATTTGAAACAGGTCAGTGATTCCCAGGCTTTTGCTCTTAATCACTTTATCACTTTGTAAATCTGGCTGTGTTAGTATCACCTTAGGTTTAAATTCGGATTCTTTGCTACTAAATAAGAGGAAGAAAACCTATATATATATATATATATATATATATATATTTTTTTTTTTTTTTTTAAAAAAAAGAACCCTTCAATTTTGGTTAGCAGCACTAGAATGTAGGCACCTAAGCTATGCTGCCTTTTTAACCTTGCAGACCTAATATGATCTGTACTGATGTCTATATAGCCTGATAGGACTCCCTAATAAGCATAGTAGAATCTAGCTCTTGATGTAGTTAACTAGCTAAGATGGTCTTTGCTGAATTTTTTTTATAACTGATTGCTGTCTTCACAAATTATTGAGTAGCTGCTTTCATAGGAAATATTTGTTTGCTTCTTTAGGAATTTGCAGCCCCACCAACAGATGCCCCTGATAAAGGGTATGTTGGTAAGTTAAATGATTTTGTAATTTTAATACAAATACTTTAACACATTTATTGATAATGTTGTAGATCAGTCCTAGCAGTTGAGTTGAAGATAATGTAGAAGATTCAGAAATATATAGGAACAAAGCAGAGATTCCTGAAAAGTCTACCTTGTTAGAAGATAGCCCAATAACAAGATGGAGAATTTTGTAAAAATTTTCAGCTTTGCATACATTCAGATGTCATTAACCAAGGAAGTAGAATCTTTTAGGAAATAGTTGTAATTGCACTTTTATGTTCCCATAAATATTCTTCATTTATACCACTATGCAACTTTCTTCTTGCCTTGGACCATCTCTTCTTTATGGTGGGCACCAACATTGAAAAAATGCAGGCAGTTGGATATGAGTACAAAGGCTGTCTGCTGTTACAGATTGAGGTAATTTGGGAAAAATTTTATTTTTCTGAAGGATTTAGGATTGAAGTGTTCCTTAATAGATGCTTTTTATATTTTTGGTATTCATGTGAAAAAAAAAAGTTGGAAATAGATTTTATCTAAGCCTGAGACTATTAAAAAGAACATAAATGATGTTACAATGCTTTCCACTTGGCAAATTTATCTATAGCTAGTCACCTTTGCAGTGGATTGAGAACACCTTTAACACTTCCATAAACCAGAGGTGAATTTTAGTTCATAGCTCCAGAGTGTTTCTTTCAGTTCCTAATGTGGATCTACCACCTCTGTGTTCATCGAGATTTCGGTCTGGACCTCCTGGAGAAGAGGCCCAAGTGGCTAGCCAGTTCATTGCAGATGTCATTGAAAAGTAAGATCATCCTGAACATTTGACTGTCATTCATTTTCAGATAGTTTTTGATCTTTAACTTATTGTGCTTTATTTTTAAATCAAGTTCACAGATAATACAGAAAGAAGACTTATGCATTTCTTCAGGAAAGGTAAGATGAATATAGAAGCTATGAGGTTTTATTAATTCTGAGTTTTTTTAGGGGAAGAGAACAGGGAAATTAAAATAATAAACCAGTGGCCTTAAATATTAATGTCTTAAGATGGGATGTAGTTTAAAAAAAAAAAAATCCAGCTTACTCTGTAACTATCTAAACCATGTAGTTCCTAAGAAGTTTTGAATAATTTATTACCTAATTGGGGGCTACTTTTTAAGCTGAGGTTAACTTTTTTTCCCCTTTTGCAACAAATAATTCAGTTGTTTATTCCATATAGATTAGTATCTGATTAGCTGATGTGTTTAGGGTAAATCCACACTATACATTTCAAGTCTTTAATTTCAAGTCTAAAACTTAGAACTAAGTTGACTAGGGCCCAGAGGCTTTTCCTATTTGATTATATACAGATTTATTAGCATTGTAAATCCTAGCCATTTCATATGTTAAGATTTCTGTGGGAAGGTATGATTTTGGACTTCATTTAGGACTTCCCAAAGCATTTCTTCCATCTGCTAACTTAGCAAGAATAGAAATTCTTTCTACATCTGTAGCTCTTAGTGTAAATCTAGATGTTACTTGTCAGTTTGTTAGTTAAAAGCCAGTTTGCTGCTGTTGTTGTATTTAAACCAAACTTACCTACTTTGTTGGTTATATATTTTGGAGAGTTTTGTTTTGTTTTGTTTTGTTTTTAAGTTTTTGAGCCTTGAAGGTATCATGCTTGTCTAACTAAGGATCCTTTCGTTTGTAAATGAAAACAAATAGCATGTTTTATCCCCACTTTGTGTAAATTCTGTTTTAGCTTTCTTGGGTTCTGTACTGTGATATCATTTGCCTTGACTATGATGGGAACATCTTGGATGCCTGTACATTTGCTCTGTTAGCGGCCTTAAAAAATGGTAAGCAACCTTAATAAAAGGCACTGTTCCTTCTTAGAAGTGTCAGAATATTCTGTTTTGTTAAACTTTATCAACAAACTTTTTAAAGGCTTTTGTTAATATTTAGTGATTGATCATTCATGAGAAATAATGCTGATAGCCACTAAATTTACCTTAATGATACTAAGATAATTAAAAAAATACTTCTAAATAATTTAAAGAGAGAAAAGTGAATAAAGCACAGAAACCTGTATTTGTTAGACTTACTTCACATATTTGCTCTTTTCTAGTACAACTGCCAGAAGTTACTATAAATGAAGAAACTGGTTTAGCAGAAGTTAATTTAAAAAAGAAAAGTTACTTGAATATTAGAACTCATCCAGTTGCAACTTCCTTTGCTGTATTTGATGAGTAAGTTTATCAGATATATAAAAAACTTAATTTAAGGTAATGGATTGTTATTCAGCAAACTTTTCAGGAAATACCTACATCCTAGTTTGCCCTGGACACCTTGGTTTATAATATACTTTCAAAACCATCCTGATTTGAATGATGAATTTTGTGTTGTTTCTTGCTTGAAAGAAGCAAGAGAAGAATTCTGAAAGAAGAATTTTCTTATTCTTTTGTAATGTTAACCTCCTTAATTCTTTTGGAGAAGATTTACCTTAGGCTACCTTCTGTATTTGCCAAGGACTTTTAATACATTTATAAATTGAAAGGTAAAGATTCTTATATGTAGTAGAATGTTAAGTTGCTGTTAACGTTTTTGGTTTCCCACCAGTTCTCTTCTAGTGCTTAAATCTAACATCAGTACCTAAGCTAAAAGGTTAGAATTTTATTCTTTGTATATAAAATTTATTCCATGGGTAGATAATTTATGTTTTTCTTGTATTTTAAATAGCACTCTGCTCATAGTTGACCCTACTGGAGAGGAGGAACATCTGGCAACTGGAACCTTAACAGTAGTAATGGATGAGGAAGGCAAGCTATGTTGTCTTCACAAACCAGGCATGTTCCTTCCATTTCAACCCTAAACATGTAAAATAACAAGTCAGTGTGAGCTTCTCTGTATTAGGGAGGGCCAAATGGAATGTCAGAAGATTTTACTGTTTACTGCCTTTTGTTATCTTAAATTCCTTCCTTTTCTATTTCGTCTGCCAGTGGTTCTTAAACTTATAGTATGAATCAGAATCACTTGCAAGGCTTGTTAAAACAGAATCTACAAATCTTGGAACAATCTCACTGGCTTACATTATTGAATGTTTTCTCTTACAACTTGATAGACACTAAAAGTGTTGTTAAACAATAATTTTTCAGGTGGAAGTGGGCTGACTGGAGCTAAACTTCAGGACTGTATGAGTCGAGCAGTTACCAGACACAAAGAAGTAAAAAAACTGATGGATGAAGTAATTCAGAGTATGAAACCCAAATAAACAGCCACATTTTCAAAACAGATTTGTAAAAACTGTATTTGTTACACTGTGCACAAACCTTTTATACTAAATAAATATCAAACTACATTCTTCAGAAAGATGTTTCTAGTATTTCTTAGGTCACTTCCATATGTAGTATGTACAGTGAAACCATATTTAAAAAGCAATTACTAGGCAAACCAACCCTAATGGTTTGTTAAACCATTCCCGTTTTTAATTAAAAATCGTAGGGTTGTGCTTCTGTATAAAGTTTGTACATCTAGCAATGTAAAATACTGACACATTTGAAAAAAAACAAAACCAAAAATGAAGTAGAAACTTAGAATCCTTTGATTCAATGCTCTCATGGTTTTAAAAAAGAGAGGAAAAAAAAAAAAAGGAAGACTCAGAATTTTGGAGTGGTTGGCGTGCCTCTCTTCATTTTACTTTTTGACTGGCTGCCTGTATGCCGATGACGATGTAGCTGAGCTGTTTGTGCTGCTGCTGCTGCCATAGCCATTTGATGCTGCAAGAATCGCAACTGCTGCAAAAGGGAGGGGAAAAAAAGTCAAGTTACATTAAATGTAGGCAGGTATGGAAAGGTGCTTTTCCTGAGAGATGAAAACAACAAAACTGAAAGGGAGAAAGCACCAAGGTAACAAAAAGGGACTATACCACACCAAGACAACGCACAGTCAAACAGCACCAGTGGCACAGAAGCCTGCTGCGGGCTTTAAAAACAGGTTCGTGGTAAACTTCCAAAAATATTTCTGTTACTTTGCCTTGCCAGTCTACATTGTAGTAACTCAGCAACTTCAGTTACTATTTTGTTGTATGATGGCTTATAGCAATGTAAAACCACCCTGCATTATCAGAGACAGTCAACTATAATATGCGGACTTCCTATAATCATGGAGTAACATTTTTCTAAAACAGGTATGACATTTACTAGTAGGAACACTGGTATACTTGCCTTTTTCTGCAGTACAGTATCAAAAAGTTAACCATTGGCACTTACAACTGTCTGTTTCAAGAAATACTGGAAACTATAGAATGTATGTTGATGTGCCACCAGCACTTCATGAAAGATTTAAATCAGGAAGAGTATGGCTTAAATGTACAAGTATATGTTCAGTGCTCCAAGCTGACTGGCTAAAATGTCAGACTTTTAAGTAAAATTTGCTAGATTATTTACCTACAATTGTATAGTCTTAAAAGACAGTAAAATAAAACTAGAGTAAGGTATGTTGAAGTACTTTTGGAGCAGAGTATCTTTAAAATGTAATCAGAGTGAAGTTGCTGGATTACTTGTATCTGTTGCTGCTGCTGTTGAAAGGCAGAGGAGAGCTGGAATCTCTGCTGAGGAAGGCTTTGCTCAGGTCTGTTCTCGGCAGAGCCAAGCTGAGACAACACTACAGAGAGGAGAAGGGGAAAGCAGGCCAGTCAAAAAGTTTGAAGGCTACCAGGGTTAGAAAAGGACAACACAGAAAATGAAATAATAGAAAAGTTATCAGTATGATTAATCTTAAGTATCAAATCACAGACATTTCAGAATAAATTTAGTATAGTCTCCTGTTAGTTGAGGGTACCACTGATTACAGAACCTCCTGGATATGAAAGGAAGGTAGTGCCCATCTGCCAAAACACTATATCCCTTTTCTTGCATCATAATGAAATTCGATACCAGTGCTATTTTGTTAAGGCTTTCTTGCAAAAATGTAAAATACAGTATTTTGTTCTAAAATCTAATCAATGAAGTAAGAAAGGGAGTGGGAGAAGTCCAATCTATAATAATGATAAAACTGGTGGACAAGTGCTTTAAACAAGATGCTCCAGTGAATTTCACACTACAGTATTAGTGAACAATGGTGAAGTGAGACTGCAATATTCTATTTCTTTCCAAGCTGAGGGGGGGCAGAGTAATCAGTTTAACCCCCTCAATGTACAGATGAAAAAATACCAGGCCAAAATGGTCTGAGTGACTCACTCACATGTAATTACTGACAGGTCGAAGAGCTAGAAACATTCTCATGATTTTTCAGCCTAGAAGTCTTTCCACTAAATTATACAACAGCCATTTTAGGAGATTTATAACTTGGGTGGTAAAGGTTTATGATCACAAATTTCTATTCGGAAATTCACAAGCTTGAAATAGGGCATTATGTAAGACCCTGCTTATTCTAAATTCAGACACTGGGAGTTGGAGAGATACAACAGTAAGCCTAGTGATAATTCAAAATGTTGGCATGTTTGTTCACTCGATCCTCTAATTCTATCATAACTTACTTATACATCTGGCTTAGTGACTTTAATTAAATGTGAAGTTATAATTACTGTCATTAAGTGAAAAGGTATGTTCATTAAAGGTAAATGGAGGTGGTGAGCAGTCATTTTGCATAATCTTGTTTTTTTTTTCTTAACAAATGATAAAAGTGGCTTATAAAACTTATGCTGGCCATTAAGTCCTGAGCCATGCAATTTGCAAGATACCAGAATGAGACCAAAGATTATGCAATCAAGAAAAAAATGCAGTCTCAATAATGCAGGAGACTGAAGATTTAACAGCTTTGGTAACTTCCCAGTAAGTTGGATAACTATAAAATTTTACCAACTGTAATGTGAGGAAAACCCAACTGCTATTAATATATGTGGGCAAAAACATTTTTAATCAACTGTCAAATTAACAAAAAAAATCGCAGAGCCATCAATCAACCTAATAGTTCATGCATTAAACAGAGCCATATTTTTTCCTCCATTATGCTTGTAAGAGAAGGAAAAGGAATAATTAAAATATTGAGATCCCTATGTGATCAGTTATTTTTAGTAAATTCAACATATGAAGGTATAAAGATACCAACCAGCTGCCTGTGACTGCATAAAACTTCCTACTCCAGCAAGGTTAATAACAGCAGCGTGCTGAGCAGATAAGGCCTGTTCTTGACTAGTTGAACCTTGTTCAGAACCCTGAATAAAAAAATAATACATGATTGTACAAAAAGAAAAACAACTTTTGAGTTGGGGAAAATTTTTTCCTCCCCAATATAAGGAAAAATACCCATGTTAGATTAGGTCTTGTAAAAAGAGTAACAAAGTGTTCATGGACTGGAAATTCACACGGTAAAGTCACTTTCAAACTGACTACAGGTTTAACTCAATTCCTTTAAAAATCCCAACAGGTTCTTTTTTTCTTTATAGACAAGATAACTCTAAAATTTAGATGGAAAAGAAAAAGCTAGAAAAGCTAAACAGTTTTGAACAATAAAGTGGGAGGAATCACACTGCCTGATTTTAAGACTTAATATATAGTCTACACTAATCAAGACAGTGTGGTACCAACACAGGGATAGGTATACAGATAGGTGGAAAAGAACACAGAACACAGAGAGCTATGAAAATATATCTCAGCACAAAGGTGCAAAGTAATTCAACCGATTAAAGATGGCTTTTTCAACAACTAGTGCTGTAGTAACTGGACAATGATCCCTTTTGCCCACCCTGACCTAAATCTTACACCTTTTACAAAAATTAAGTTTAATTTAAATGGATCACAGATGTAAATGATAAGCTATAGAACTTTTAGAAGACAACAAGGAGAAAATCTCTGCCATAGGGCTAGTTGAGGAATTCCCAGACAACACATAAGGCATGATCCATAAAATAAACTGGTAACTCAGACTTCATCAAAACTAAAACCTTTTTGCTCTGAAAAAGACATCCTTTTGCTACAACCTGTAACAGTGTTTGAAATAACATAAGTCAAATATTTCAAAAGTTTTAAGACATTTAACTTAGAGGATTTCCCTGGATATTGATTTAAAAGAGCGAAAGGACCTGAGTAGACACTTCTCCAAAGATATATGAACAACCAGCAAGTATATGAAAAGATGTCCAAAGCATTAATCATTAGGGAAATGCAAATCACAAGGAGCTGCCACCTTACACTCATGAGGATGGTTACTATTAAACAAACAAACAAAAAACCAGAAAATAACAAGTGTCAAAACTTGTCAGGATATGGAGAAACATAAATCCTTGGGCACTGCTGGGGAAAATGTAAAATGGTACACTCATATGGAACAGTATGCAGATCCCTCAAAAAATTAAAAATCCCACTCCTGGGTATTACCTTAACAAATTGAAAAGCAGGGACTTAGCTGTTTATACACCCATGTTCATAGCAGCATAAGTCATTACAGCCAAAAGATGAAAGCAATCCAAATACTTATCAACAGATGAATGAATAAACAAAATGTGGTGTATACATACGACAACATATTATTCAGCCTTAAAAAGTAAGGATATTCTGACACACACTACAATGTGGAAGAACTTTGGGGACATTACGCTAAGTGAAGTAAACCAGTCAGAGAGAGACAAATACTGTCTAGAGTAGTCAAATGCAGAGACACAGAAAGGAGAAAGATGGTTATCAGGGATAGTGGGAGAGGGAAATAGGGAATCATTGTTTACTGGGTACAGAGTTTCAATTTTGCAAGTTGAAAATGCTGTGAAGACTGGTTGCCTAACAATATAACTACTTAACATGCACACCTAAAATTATGAAAATGGCTAATTATATATTATGTGTATTGTACTGAAGATGGCAAATTATGTATTACATGTATTTTACCATAATTTAAAAAAGTACAAATCAATTTTATATCCAAGTAATCCTTCATGTGTTAAAGAATAAAGAAAAATTGTTTTGAATGTGCCCATCCTGAGAATCTACTAGAGGATGAGCTTTACCCAACCAAGACTTAACTGGGGAATCTTTGTGAACTAAGGACAAACTCTGGGGGGTGGGACCCAACAATCAGTACTTTTAGTCCCTGATGATTCCAAAGTGTAGCAAAGGTTCAGAAATACTTTTAGTTCCTTCTTTAATTTACTGCAGTTCTTATTCAATTTCATTCTGTTTAACAATATATAAATGTTTATTTGAGTCTATCTTCATGATAATATGAACATTTCTATTCCAACAGAGACAAAGCACTGCAAACAGAAGGATGATTACTGGGCAAAAATGCATGGGCTATAGGGGCAGAAAAAAGAATCTGAAACAGGAACCACTACTGACCTCTACTACTCATAATAAAAGCAGAACAAGAATTGTCTGTTTGAACTAAAACCATGTCAAATATGCTTGGAATATATATATATTATATGCATATATTATATATATGTGTGTGTATATATATATATAAATGTTACAATTCTGTGATATAAAGCAAACGGAAGGCTGGAAAGCACATACCTGCTCCCCTGGCTGTTGAGGACTAGAAGTTGTAGGCTGCGGAGGCTGCTGTGGTGTAAACTGGGAGAGCTGCTGTTGCTGCTGCTGCAGAGTGTTAAAAATGAGTGAACCACCTGGAAGCTATGAAAGAAAAACTAATTAGCTCATTTCACATATTTAAACTTCTTTATTCCATAAACACTTTTAGAACATTCACGATGTAGCAGGCCTTTGTCTGTAGATTGAGGAAGCAGGTGAACAAAAACCAAACCAAAGCAAACCAATATTCCTGCCCTTAAAAAAAAATCTATTTAAAAACAATTAATTGCTATTACTTTAGGCTCTCAAATAGATAAGTAATCTCAAACACCTATAATTCTACTTAATAATTTGCTATCCAAATAGACATACTGCTTTTAACTCTTCTTACACATCAATATAAAAACAGAATTCAATGCAATTACAAAGTATAAACAAGACACTAGTGATAATCAGATATACACATTAAGAAAACTTCTATTTGTTCTAGCTTTACCAAAGCCCTATATGCATGGATATTTATATAACACAGTAAGGAATTCTAAAGCTGTAATGGAAGTACACTAGATAGGCATATTTTCAGTTTAGAGGTACTAACTTGCTGTTCTGTCATGCTGTACCCTAAATTACTTCAAAAAAACCCCACTTTTCAAAAGCATCCAGAAAACTCCGTTAGGTATTAAAACTATGGTTTTCAAATGCACCAGGAAATAAATGGCTTTTCCACTTATTCTACAGGGGTTTAAGCTATAGTAATCTCCCTTCATGCACAGTTTTGCTTTCCCTTGTTTCAGTTATGAGAGTCAAATGAAGTCCAGAAGCACATGATCTTCCTGACATGTCAAAAGTGCCCCCCCGCCCCCCCACAGCAGCTTAACACTACATCACAACACCTAGGTCATTCGCCTCACTTTATGTCATCACCTAGGCATTTTATCATTTCATATTGTAAGGAGGGTACATATAGTACCTTGTACTTACACCCTGTATTGGAGAGACCATATTTACATAACTTTTATTACAGTATACCTGTTATCACTGTTCTATTTTATTAATTATTGTAATCTCTTACTACATCTAATTCACAAATTAAAATTCACTGAAGGTCTTGTGAAAACAGATGACTAGATAGGAAGCTCAATGTCAATTACAGATCCCAAAGAATCTTCAACAAGAAAAAGTCATCAGTGACAGGCCCTAGCAGGGAAAGATGTGCACTGCATCTCTAACAAGAAATTCACCATCCCGGGTGCCTGGGTGGCTCACTGGGTTAAAACCTCTGCTTTCAGCTCAGGTCATGATCTCAGGGTCCTGGGATTGAGGCCCACATTGGGTTCTCTGCAAGCAGGAGCCTGCTTCCTCCTCTCTCTGTCAAATAAATACATAAAATCTTAAAAAAAAAGAAAAGAAAAAAGAAATTGGCCATCCCTAGGAGAAGCTGTCATCAGCCTGCACTCTTGTTTTTATGCAATGGACTTCATTCAAAACAACCCTTTTCACTTCCTCCTCCTCCATTATAAGGTAACATACCTCTCTTTCATTTGTTGAACTTGACTATGGTTTTGTCATAGCTTGCTTGGCCCAAATAGCAATTCTCTGTTATTCCCAAATAAACCCATTTTGCTGGTAAAATAACTGGGTTTTATTTTTAGGGTTAACGGTATATATGTGGAGGAAAAAAACAGTATATACAAGGTTTTGGTACTATCCATATTTTAGATATTCACTAGGGTTCTTGGAAATGTATCTTTCTGGAATAATGGGGGACTGCTGTAGAAGCGCTCTTAAGTCCTTAAGAAAAAATCCAATCAAATAAATACCCAATTACAGAACTCTTAGGTCTACATAGCTCCCCCCTACCCCCCCCCCAAAAAAGTGTCCTCAAGTCACTAACTCTAAACCTTATTGTTAGGAAAATTTGGACTGAGCATAAGTAACCATTCCTTCCTCAATCAGTTAAGATAATAAATGCAGTGAAATAAAATTAACTTATAAGGTAGCCTTACTCCTTATAATTAGTGCTATTAAGGAATTCTACTCCTTTTCAAGAGCAATATGCAAAGAAGTTGGCTAAATAAACCAACATGATCTGTCGTCTGTCCATATTACACGTGGACTGTTCTGTGAATACACCCTGTAAATACAGACAGTTTGCATTTTGTGCAAGAAACTGTTCTTAAGTTTTAGCTTAAAACACATTTTCTGATTTGTTATTCCTGAAAATCAGGTTGGGTTGATCTGTCTGGTACTGTTTTTTGTTTGTTTGTTTTAATTTTGCTTATTTGGCAGAGAGTGATAGAAAGAGGGAGAGAGAGAGTTGGCACAAGCAGGAAGAACAGCAGGCAAAGGGGAAGGGAGAATCTGCAGGCTCCCTGCTGAGCAGAGTGTAACATAGAGCTAGATTCCTGGACGCTGGGATCATAACCTGAGCCTAGGCAGATGCTTAACCCACTAGGCGCTCCTGTCTGACACTTTTATATTCTAATAATCCAAAGCTCTGACATTTTGTGTCCAGACAACCATGTCTACCTTTTCTAAAAGTTCTCTGTAGACAATCCCATCTATTTTCCAACTGGTGGCTTTATACTGGAATTCATCCTTAAAGGACCTACCATAAAACCTAGAATATTTTAAGTTCACAACATGTACTAAATTCTCTATTTTCAATCTCTTTTTATATGCTGACACCACTAACATGTAAGTAAGGCCTCATCATTAGACACAACTGTAAACTGACATTTAATGAATGACGATTAGGTGCCCGGCAATGTGCTAAGAAATCATATTCTGCTTTGTAAAAGAACACTTAACTATTTTTAAAATCTTTCTATAAGCAAAGAGTAATATATATGATACATATATAAAATGCCTGTTGAAAGAGGAAATTATTTTCTAAGTATATCTATTACTGCTATTGTAGGCAAGTGTAGTCCTTGGTAATTGTCAGTTCTCCCCACTGGAACAGCGAGTGCTTGATTAGGCAGGGTGCTAGAGCCAATGAGTATTGTATGTAGGATATAGATTCTTTCTCTTTATCCACTTTCCTTGTGATCATACAAAGAAAGCAATAATTAACCACACCCTGAAGACATCCAACAGACTTCACCATTTCAAATGCTAATATGATCAGATATACATCATTAAAAAAGATAACAAGCATAAAAACGTCAATCAAAAGCAATCTATCACATTTACCTGGAGCAGATTTAAGGGCCTGAGACTTGAAGTATTTTTTAAACCAAATGGAACACCTGTTAGATAAAACTCATGGTTACAAGAGGGAATTGAAATTTTATTACACTTCAAAATACTTTATACTTTAGTATCTATAAATACATTTTAAGTACTTTCTGCACAGATGTGGTTATTTTTTCTATACTTTAAAAAAAAAAAAAAAAACTTCACCAATACCTATTAATACTAAGATCTTATTTAAAGATGTGGAGCACCAGATGTACATTTTATGGGCATACCTCAGAGATATTGTGGGTTCTATTCCAGACCACTGCAATAAAGTAAGTACTGGAATAAAGCAAGTCTAATGAATTTTCTGATTTCCCAGTGAATATCTTAGGTTTGCACTATACTGTAGTCTATTAAATGTGCAACACCATTATGTCTGAAAACACAATGTACAAACCTTAATTAAAATATTTTGTTCAAAAATTCATTAACTGAGTTTTCAATGTGTCACAATCACTGATCACAGAGGACTATAACAAATGAAATAATAATGAAAATATTGGAAATACTGCAAGAACTGCCAAAATGAAAAAAAGCTACTGCAAAAATGGCAGTCAATAGCCTTGCTTGATGCAGGGCTGCCACAAACCTTCAATTTGTAAAAGAACATGCAGTATCTTCAAAGGGCAATAAAGCCTGTATTCTATATTTCAGAAATGATAACCTCTTTTACCACTATTTTGACTTTGGTTAGAGAAAGCAATCAGGAGGTATGTAGACACCATGAATATAAAACTGTCACTCCTGCACAAATACATTTCAGGTATGGACACCTATTTAAATTTCTCAGTGTTCAGTAGTATATACAATAATAATCCTATCTCTGAGAGAACCCATGTGCTGTCTGCTATTTTTCAAGTACAAATAATATTAAAGAACACCAAATTTTGTCAAAACTGAACATCAGGAAACAATGCTGTTATTTCTGAACTTAATCCCCCAAATCTGTGATGCAATATAGAGCACATAACGTAGGAGTTGGCAAACTTTTTCAGTAGTGGGCCACATACGGCCTCTGTGGCATATTCTTCCTCTTCACTGTCTTTTTCTTTTTTATAGAAACCTTTAAACATAACCATATCCGTAGTTTGCAGACCATCAAAATATACCAATTTGAGCACTAACTAAAATGTATTTAGTCCTCTCAGCAGGTAACTGAATTTAAAAAAGATAAAAAAGGCAGAACATTCACAGGCGATGGTATCAAAGCCTTGTAATAAGAAAGAAGCATAATCACATGAAAATATTATAGTACTGATATATCCCCATCAGGAAAAATTCTCATGAAAAGATGTGACATAACTTCCTTTATTTATTTTTAAAGACTTTATTTACTTGAGAGAGAGAAAGTAAGGGCTCGAGCAGGAGCAGGGGAGGGGCCGAGGGAGAGGGAGAAGCAGATTCCCCATGCAGCAGGGAGGATCCCAGGGCCCTCAGATCACGATCTGAGCTGAAGGTAGACACTTAACCGACTGAGCCACCCAGGAACCCTCATAATTCCTTTAAAAACAAAGATAAAACTCATGGTTACAAGAGGGAATTGAAATTTTATTATCTATCTAATGCTTATGGCTAATCAAAGGCACTTTCAAATCATTTCATTAATGTCTCCTAAGTATGAATTTAGATATTTTTATTCCCATTTTAGAACTAATCAAACTGCGGCTGAGGGAAAAAAATTAAGTGACTTCTTTCAGGCCCCACAGTGAACGTCTGTAGCCATATGTAACTAATTGGTAGAGGTAAATATAAGCATCCTAAATTCAATACATGATTCTATTTCCAGAGCTTCTGCCACTAACATTTATGAACATTAAAATGAGATCATCAGCTAGAATTAGGAAATCACAGCAATATGTTACCTGTTTAAATAATGCTCTTTGGGTTTGACTTCTCATAACTCAGAAATTTTCTGATAAATTTTTCGTACTTTGTCACATTCATTTTTCCTAAGTTTTCTCTCAGTAGTGTTTTAAGAAATTGGATTAATCCAAGATATTACAAAACATTATTTTAAACAGCATTCAAGAACAGCCTAAGTTGTTAGAACCGTTTTCCAGCACACGTAATAGTAACTACTACTGCACTAGATCTATTGCTGTTTATGAGGACAGTAAATTTTTCTGAATGCTTAGTACGTCTCAGGAAGTTTAAAGTATATGATCTGTATTTACTCATTTGACTTTCACAACTATGAGGCAAAGCATTATTCTCCCTCATTTTATTGACAAGGAAAGTGAGGTGACTTTCCCCTGATTATTCAGTAAGTTGCACAACTACGATTCAAACTTAGGAAGTCTGGTTCCAGAGCCTAGGCTTTTTATTGTCATTCTATGTTGCCTTTCTCACACAACCTGTTATCAAACTGTATTTCTTTTATCTAGAATAGGAAGACTACACTGACAATAAGGCTATCAAAATTAATTTATGTTTGGAAGGCAGGTATAAGTTGCAGAAACTTACCGAGTTTCTTCATAAAACTGCTAAATGTTTTTTAGTATATGTGCTGCTGAAGCAAGCACTGCTAAATAGTTTTTTAAGTACCAGAGCGTCAAGGGCTTTTTAAATATCTGTGACACTGCTTCAAGAAATGAAGATGTTAAGTGTATATAATATGCTTAAAATGACATTTTTACATTAACATGTACATTAACTTTTTAGAGATATTATTTCCAATATTCTGACCTGCTTGAGAAGCTGCCTGCATTGCACCAGGCAATGCATTTGGTAGCAGACCGCCTGAGGGTAGAAGGCCACTCAGGTTTATTCCTGCAGGAGTTATGGCACCAGTGTTACAGCCCAGCATAGGGTTTGAACCACTCATCAAAGCCTGAGCTCCACTGTGGGAGAATAAGACAAGGCATTAAACTTGCACTACAAAGGAAAATTTCAGTCACATAATAATTCCCTGGATTAAAAACAAACTACTAAACAAACACAACTAAGCATTTTAGTCTTAAATCAGTTTTGGGGCTCTGTTTCATTTTTATGCTAGACAGTGACAGTAAGATTATCTAAAATTACTGTATATTTACCAAGGTTTAAAATCTAATTTGAAAGAGTAAAAGCATTAATCAAGGGATTAAAAGATGGTAATGCTGAGGATAAACAAGAAATCTATACTGCTGTCAGTGTGAAATAGCATCAAGGTTAGTGCATAGAATACATATATTACCTAAAATTAAAACATACTTGCTGAGATAGTTTCTATCCATACCTAAACTATTTTCCAGTTTCAGAAATATGCAATTTATTGATTTCCCAAGTAAGAATTTATTCAGATCAATGAGAATATCTTTAAAAAAACACACACACACACAACAAAAAGCAACCAAAATCAGGGCATCAATGCAAACTTACCAAACAGAGCCCACTACATTGATGAAGTTAAGTCCAGCAGAGTTTGCCATGACCTGGGTGGCTGTGGTTCCTGTAGTTATGGATGTTACCATGGTGGAAAGAGGAATGGTCGTTACAGGCATTGCCTGGCTCAGAGACCTTTGCTGCTGAGCAAACTGAGTTAACAAAGTGGGCTGAGGGGTGAAGCCTGAATCTTGGGGAGTAGGGGTGGCTGAAGGGGTAATAGGAGTTGAGCTCTGAGCATCAGGAGGGTGTGGGGTCGATGAAGGGGTTGGTGTAGGAGTAGATGGCTTAGGAGTTCCAGATCCTGCTCATTGAGAAAAATAAAAATTGCTAGTTTGTTATAAATGGCCAGTCCTTTTTAAAATAAGGTTAATGGAATCTTACTTAGCACTGACAATTTGTTCCAGTTTTTTTAAAGCAGTTAACTGCAAGTGTTAATTTCTACACATGATACATGAGTGTTGCTACACTCAATTACAATTAAGGATGCAGTATATCACCTAAAAATTCCATCAGAGATGCTATTACAGTAACAGTAAAAATATACATTTGTATACTACCACAATACCCATTTAAAAGTTAATTTCCTACATGCTACCTTTGGCCTAAAAAGTTTAAGAGGAATTCAGATTAATTTTTGTTATTTACGATTTCACTAATTTAGAACTTCATTTAAAAATATTGCTTATTTTCTCTAACAGTCTGAGATAAACTCTGAACATAGTTAATAAATTACATATGGTTAACAATCATATTTGGCACCTAAATGTACATGTTTAATTCCTAACACATCAAGTTTATCCTGACAAACAAATTTACAAAACACAATAATAAAGCAAGTATTTGATAGATAATACTGCATCTTTAACAGTAACTGTGTACTTCTGTTTAAATGTAAGAATGTATAGAAAATCTGTTGTGAATGAAGTATGCACAGTTTATCAACTCTTTAAAAAAAACAAAAACAAAAAACAAAAAAATAAAACCAAAAGCTCTTGAGGTGTTTTCTTTTTTAGCTTTCATGTCCTGCAGAAAGAAAGGAAAGAAATGTGAATGTCCAGAAGCTGTCACTCAACCCTTACTTAAAGTAACAACTGTGTGCAGTAGATTAACATAATCCATACCCACAACATAAGAAGTGTGAATAAGACTTCCAGGAAATTTATAAATTTTTCTTTGTGCAAAACAAGAAGGCAGAAAAATTACACCTTTTGAGCTATCAAGATGAAGATGTTTATATCTAAGGCAAAGACCACCCTATCACTGTGCAGTGTACTAAAACTTTCAGCACACTTTATAATCTATAAAAAAATCTAAAAAACTGGAATGCTTTTTTGCAAACTGATACCTAAATATCTCAGAAAACTCTAATTTGAAGAAATTCTCCCAACTGAATGCTAGAATTCTTGCATAAGTTTTCTTGATGTTAAAAAAAAGTATTCAGTAGTAAAAATTACATTTTAATTTTCGGAATAATGCCTTATGATTATTACATTTTAGTAACTGATTACAATTTTTAAGTGTAGGAGTGTTTTTGAAAAATCGCTTTCGGTTTATTTTATTACCACCTTGGAACTAATTTGTTTCTTACATACAAAGATAGGACTGCAGCAACAACTCTTATGACATTTTTTTTCTTATCAGCTACATAGTTTACATAAAATGTAACATGATCCCTGGTGAACACTGGAATAAAAAATATTTTGGAATCTTATTGCCACATTTAATAGATTATTTAAGGAGATGTGTAGGTTGTAAATCTGTAAGGTATACACACAGTGCATACATAGATACAGAAAAACAAATACAATTACAATAAACACATAATACATACAATTAACAAGAGATTCGCCTGAAGCTTCTCAAAACTTATACATTTTGGGTACATAGTACACTCAGATTTCAGTATTTCACTGGTCAAAAAAAAATAGCTGTTTTAAGAAACACTAATGCAAAAAGCTAATGAAGAACTAATATAGAATTTAAGTTATAACTCACTTTGTGATGAGCTGGCAGGTGACAGGGCAGCTGGAGAAAGCATGCTAACTTGATTGAGATCCACAGATGACTTCCGAGAAAGACTTGGTGGCTTGGAAGCAGGAGGAGGAGTTGGAGATTTAAGAAAGCTGCTGGCCTGCTGTGGTGTAAAATAGTTACCTAGAAAAATACAAGTTATTTCCTACACTTATAATTCAAAATTCTGTGAATTAAGTATGCCATAATATGAGTGCAGTTTTAACAATAGATTATGACTGTACGATATGCTTTACTCCAGATGACAGAAACCAAGAATGTAATACCTGAAGAACTATTTCCTGAGCTTGAGGGAAGTTTGATGGGTGGAGGTCGATGTTTTACTCCCTTTCCCAATACTGAAGACTGAACTGACACGGTCTCCGGCTGCTGAGAGACAGGGATATTAAATATGCATAGTAAAATCAAGTTCAAATCAGAAACTCACAGATTAATATTACATAGCTTCTAGATGAGAACATGCACTTTAAAACTCTGCAAAGTACTCTTAGTGATACAGGCTGTTACAGATGTTACAAAAAAAAATACAATTTCATCTAAGAAGATCCATGAAATAAATTATAGAGTATATATATATATAAAGGATGAAGGAAAGATTTCTAAGTAATAGGGTGGGGAAAAAGTTTGAGAGAGAAGAGCAAAAAGGTAAACTGAAGGCAAAGCTTCCACTCTTAAATCTCTCCAGGGAAAAGAGTAAACTGTTGAAGCCAGGTGATTAGTATCCACAGGTGTTCATTATACTTTTCTCTCTGCATTTGTGTATACTTGGAAGTTCCCAATACAGAAGTTAAATATTAAACAATATCCCCATGCGTCAAAAAGTAGTCTTTAACATTTCTTAGATTCCTTGAGAAACAACTATGCAAAAAAAAGTAATCAAACACACTTCTGCTTCTTTCCCTGGAGAAAGCTGACTCAAGCTGGCTGAGCCACTGGAGCTGTGTGACATTTTGACTGGACATTTGGCTTCATTCTGGACCAATTCCTGGTACTGATTGACTACCCTGGAATATTAAGGAGTAAATGAGTAAGGATTAGCTAAGTATTCTAAACACAAAGTTACAGAAAACTAATAACTGTTAATAAAAGAATTTCCATCAAAATTAACACAAAATTCAAATAATTTAGGTTTGTGCCGAAAATATATTCCTTTAATCTTTTCAATAACGACCTAATGCTAATTAGATTTGCTAATAATCTAAAGATAAACATATAGTATCTTCCTTCTAAAACAGAAATTATAGGGATTATTTAATCATAAGCAGGCAAAGAAATTACCCATTGACTTTCACTCACATTCTGATTAAAGTACTACTTAGAAATTATCTTCCTTAGATACCATAGATATATCTATGCTTTCTTATTTAAAATGCACTATATTTTAAACACTATTCTTGTGTAATTTTCTTAATTCTATAAAAAAACCTAGTAATATCTAAAATATAACTAAAACCAAAGTTGTGACTCTTAGTGGAGTACTCTCTATCCTATAAAAGTGAAGTTTTTCATTTCTATCCAGATTACAGATAAAGACACAAATATTTTTACCTCTCAGCATCAGTCTTTGATCCAATAATAAACCTGAAATGTTTAAAAGAGAGTAAAGCATTATGTTAAGAGTTGTCTTAAGGAGTGCTGGGATTATTTTTGAAGGCTTCCATATTTTAGTGATGTAGTTTTATAAAATGACTCAAACTACAGAGATATTACAAAGAAATTTTTAAAATAGAATTATACTTATGAAGCAATGACCAAGTTTTGCATGCATTATAAATATCCTGTGGATAATTCGGCTGATTTAATTTAAGGGAGATGTATTTTGGCATAAAACCTCTGTATCAGAACAAAATCTGGGCTCAAAGTTACCAAGTGCTATACATCCTTGTAAGTGTCTGCCCTACAGCAAAATTCACTGAACTACTGTGTGCAAGATCTTTGGCCTTCCTCTCATTTTAACCTTTGATTTTCACAGTCATTAATAATATGTCTACAGAGCAGATCTTAGAATATATTTTAGACAAGAAAGGTAGTTTATTGCCAATTTAATAAAATGTCTTCACCAACTCTTTTTAAAGAATTTGACATTTATATGATTTCTTAACAGATTAAAATAGTGAGTTTGTTTATTTTTTAATTACCAATTTGAATGATCATCTGTGGAGGAGCTGAAATATAAAATGTAAAAAAAAAAGAAAAAACTTGGTTAATGCAGCTCAAACTTTAACTTCATAGTTATTAACTCAAGTAATTTATGAATATGGAGGAATGACTGGAGTAACAAAACATGCAGCATTTTGCAGCAAGTCCCTGATGTAAAGACAAAAAATTTAATTCTCTTCTTGTTAGATCTAATCAGTTGCTTTCAAACTGATTTTTTTTTAAATGAGAAAAAAAAAAAAACTATTATCTTGTGTTTGAGAAAAGTTCATAATTTAAAATAACCAATGTATGTCCTAAAGGGGAAAACTTTTAAAAACACAGGTAATCAAAACACCTGATCTGTCTATGTAGTACTCAACAAGAAAAACTGCTAATGTGAAAAAATTGATTCTTTGAAACTATTTCTTCCCAATGACTTTTACTTAGATATTGGTGAGGCTGTTCTTTAAAAATCCATTTCTACTATCATTTCAATTAGTATCTTGTGTTAAGGAAAGACTTTATAAATAATTTAACATAGTCCTGGCCCTTGCTTTTTTCTCTGTTGAGCTCCTCTTTGTAGTTTCTTCTTTTGAAATAGCATCAACTTGATGGAAAAACAAAACTGATAATCAAATAATAAAAAAAAAACTAAATAGTGTTACCTTGTAGTAACTTAGAGTCCATTACTTTTAGAAGATCAAATATATGTGTTTATTATTATTTTTTTTTGGAGTGATAACTACATTATGCACTGAGTCTTTGTCCTTACATGCAGTGCTATAATACCAAGTATCTTTCATTTATAGTAAACCTGCTACCCATTTAAACAAACTACTTCTCAGAAACACTTCAAAAGTGTCAACACATAAATACAACAAGAGGGATATATCTTTCAAAACAAGTAGGAAAAATAATTATACCATAGGTTTTTAAAAAGATATTATTATTTTAACTCCTGGACAACATGGTATTTGTAATTTAGGTTTACTTTTGTCCACTGATAAATCTAACTGGAGTACTTAAATAACAAATGAATCCCCAAAGGGAGATTTTTGTTTCTTAATGGTTCATCAGTAATTGCTAGATAAATTCTGATGCCTAATTTTGTCAATTACATGTATTTAATAGAACTCACTGAGATGGAGACATCTGGCTGTCATTTTCTTCATCTTCTTTACATGGCTGTATTTTACCATAGTAAAGTGGATCACCAAGTGACTGCAAAATGGTCAGCTTTGTTTTCTGATACTGATTACCAGCTTCACATTCAAATACATAATCATCTTTTACATCCTGTAAAAGAACGTCCCAGATAAATACCATCTTCAGTAATTACATAATCAAAGTTAACAAAATAAATGAAACGCTAACTTCTTTCTGGCAACAGGAAGACACATTACAATTTGACTACAGACCTGTTTTTAAGACCAGCAGAGAGAATAAAGCCCAAGGTTCTTTTTTATATAGCACTTTAAGAATGCGAGTCCAATGGGGTAGTTAACCAAGCACAAGTGAAATATGGCAAAATTGCTTATACTGGACATATATGAATACAAATACTAAATATTAAAGGGATAAAACTTTTAAAGACAGATCTATTTATCACATATAAAAAAATCACTGCTATTTATCACATATAAAAAAATATCACTGCACTTAGGGAAACACATAGCACATTTAAAATCATCCTTAGAATAACTTACTAATTAGAAACAGAAAACCAATCAGAACTACCAATATGCAACTGAAACAGAAGTAAAAATGCAGTTATATATTACAACTGTCCTTTAAAATGGAAACCATACTTCATGAAAAACAAAACTGTTTTTTCCTTTAATTCTCTAAACCCCCAGACATCCTTTAAATTAAAAAAGACCCAAACAAACCCTAAAGAAAAGCCATTTTACATTTAATAAATTCAGAAACAGCCTCATCAGAAAAAAGACTGCAAGGATGTACTTACATGGGCTGGCCAGACTGTCGGTTGTGAGTCATCAGATTTGATGGACTTTTCCACTTTAGCGTATTTCTCTACCTAAGCAATCAAATCATGAGACAACAAATGGAATCAGTACTGTGACCAAAGAGAAAAACCAAAGTAACTCAACAATACAATATAGTTTCAAATACAAGAATTCTTGAATTGCTAGTATCACCAAATATTTATGTTTATTATAAAGTTCTGCTGATACAGTAATTTGACTAATTGGTTTAAAATATAAAATTAGAATCACTTTTGTCATTACACAGCTATAATAAACACAGCTGCTTTTTTTGACAGTGCCTCTTCTTTTTATCCTCTAAGTTGATACTACATTCGTTTTTCTGGGAAAGTTGGAATGTCACAGACATAATCAGGACCAAGATCTTTTCCTTTGGCTGGGTTTTAAACTTTTCTTTCTTTTTTAAGATTATTTATCTGAGAGAGAGAGAGAAGGAGCAGGGAGAGAGAGAGAAGCAGGCTCCCCACTGAGCATGGAGCCTGATCTGGGGCTCAATTCCAAGACTCCAAGATCATGACTAGAGCTGAAGGTAGATGCTTAACTGACTGAGCCACCCAGATATTCCCTATGGCTGGGTTTTAATAAAACAGGAGTACTACTGTGACAGGTGGGACAAAAGTGGAGGAACACTAGGTAAGTTATATTAAGGTTGATAAAATTTTTATGAACCTTTTCCATTTTCTAATCAGACATGGACCACATATTCTGTATAAATCTCCTACTAGTCTGTGTGAATCAAATATTCTCATCTTCCTGGTAACTATGACCTTAAGATACATCAGGCTCACCTGGGAACATGGTAAAAATTCAGATTTTCATGTCTATTCCCTGGACAGCTGACTAAATTAGAAGGTCTAAAGTGGGGACTGAAATCTCCATTTACTTGGTATTCTGATCAACTCAGATTAGAAATTTTGTATTAGCCTTTTGCTACTCAAATGTAGGCTGTGGAACCCAGTACCATGAAACATGAGAGCCTGGCAAAATTGTAGCATTTCAGGTTCTAGTCCAGACTTGCTGATTTATAATCTGCATTTTAACAAGCAAACCAAGCAAACCATTAATCAGAATGTACATAAAGTTTGAGAAGGACTGCTTTAGATATGCAGTCTACCCTCCAAAGCTGTATCCTGCCCTTTGATATTTACACTAACATCTCTTTTCAAGCTACAAGCTGCATTCCTCCAGAAACACGTAACTTAGCCAAAACTAAAATAAAATTGAATTAAATTTAAAAAAATGTGGCTTATACTCCCTTTAGTCATATATACAGTGTACTTCTGAAGGTTCTGGATTTGTGCATTTCAGAAATTTTTCTATTAATCTCAGGAAATAATAGTACATGTGCTAGCCCAGGAAGGATGCAGAAGAAAAGCAAACATCTATTAAAATAACTTACCAATTATAAAGACGTGAGTGAAAAATAGAAAGGAACACAGAAGAAACAGGAAAGTAAAAGAAGTATGGGACAAGTCATCAAATATCTTTTATGTTTTTGATCACTGATAGCTCATGAATATGGATCAGCAGAGAATAACATCTGAAGTTCCTAATCCTGGCCACTGCTCCACTATTGTTAATTTTTACATTTAACTAATTTGAGAAAAGCAGCATTATCAAGAAATTATAATGTAATATTATGAAAAAGAAAACACATTCCATACATATTATGTAATAATGTACCATCCTTTTCCAATTCAAAATTTTTTATTATTCCTACTTGAAACAGACCTTTTATAGCAACACAGTTATATTACAGTGTTGCATTCTTACACAAGTTAATGTGAAAGAATATTCTAAAATATTTTAAAAATGAGCAATTAATTAAAAAAATTACAGTTTTTAAAACAAGTCTTTTGTTTTCTCGGAATATAAGCTGCTATTCAATTTAGAAACTTTATATGAAAATACGTGCAATTCATGAACTGACTCACATCCACTTCGGAGGGTATGGACAAATAACAGGGACTCCGCTTCCACATATCTACACACTGAAAATGAAAAACAGTATTAATATGCTGAAAATTCAAAATGAGCAAAGCTTTTGGCATAATAATAAGCTTCATTTAAAAAACACATACATTTCCTGCTTTAGATATCTTGAGGTCATAATGTTGACCTGCTTTTCTTTCCTTCCTTTTTTGTAAGAAATCAAGTAATTTTAGCTGTGGAGGAGGCGGACAATGAGACAGATCTTGTTGCCGATTCAGAGAGGACCTGGAATACCTCTTGAAACACCTGCAATGTTAAAAGAGTGAACTAAACAAAAGAAACTCAGAATTTGGATTAAAATCAGTAAGCATTATATACGTAAATCACAAACATCTATAGACTACATTCACTTGCCAAGTAAAGTCCCAGGCACTGATAAAAGAAAAATTAACAAGACAAACAAAATTCCTGCTACCATGGAGCTGACAGTCCAGAAGGCAAAATAAGACATTCACAAGTAAACAGGTAAGATCATTTCAGAGAGCACTGATGAGTAGGAGAAAAACTAAAACAAAACAAAACAGGATACTGTGCTGAGTCAGTCAGAGAGTGCAGCATTAGGTAAGAGAAAGGAAGGACTGATTCTGAAGAAATGGTGTGTGAGCTGAGCCATGAAGGGCAGGAAGGAACTGGCTATGAGAAGATCAGTGGGTGATCTGGGTGACTGAATGGTTCGGCATCTGCCTTTGGCTTGGGTCACGATCTCAGGGTCCTAGGATCAAGCCCTGAGTCGGGCTTCCTGCTTGGTGAGGAGTCTGCTTTTTCCTCTCCTGTTGCCCTCACCCCTCATGCTCTCTCTCAAATAAATAAATAAAATCTTAAAAAAAAAAACTCAGGGAGTATTTGAAGCACACAGAAAAATTTAAAAACTGAAAAAGAATTAAGGACTTAATTTGTTTTAAAAACAGGAAACAGGTGTGACTAGAGCATAGGGTCCACATAATAGATGAGGTCAGAGAGGGAGAAAGAAGCTTAGCAGGTTAATGGTAATGTGTTTAAGGTGAAGTACAATGGGAAGCTTCAGGAGAATTTAAGCAAGCAGTGGCATAATCTCCTTTGATGTTTTTAAAAGATTATTCAGGTTTGCTTACCTGGCAAAGAGACCAAAAGAAAGCAAAGAGAGCAGCAAGATCGATCAAATAGGAATTTACTAACAGAAGTCAAGATGAAGATGCTGCGGGCTTTAACAATGATTTAGCAACGGGCATGGAGATGTGGAGAGATACAAAGAGATTTTATAGGGCTGCTGACAGATCTTGTACAGACTTATTACTTCACTATTTCCGAAACTACCTTTTCCTCAGCATATGTTGTTTACATGGTAAATTACGGAATTTAGAAAATGGATAGGTTTTTGAACTCCTCCAAACTTGAAGATTATCCAAAGTGGGCAAATCAAGCAATTAGGTCAAAAGTACTTAATGATGAACCAACTGTAACTGCAGGCCAAGTTAATATTAAGTAAAAGAGCAAAAACAGTTAAAGATGACTTTATCAAGTTATAAAAAGGCATCTGGCTATCAACTGACTTGTCAGACTATGATACTTTATCAGAATTCAAAAATAAATTATAAATTGTTTCTTTAGAAGCAATATTAACAAAACAAACAGGTTACTGGTTATTAGTAATTAATAAGGGAATTATTCTTTTTGTTTACACTTGTCTCTTCTCAGTCTCTCTTTCTGGTTAAGTCTTTAGGAAATGTGTTCTTTCACAAAAATGCAGAGAATGTACCACTTCAATATAAAGCAGATAGTATTAAAAATCTGTAACACACCAAAAAAGTAATATAACGCCATTAAAATCCTATTTTAAAATAAGTCAGAGCACTTGTATACTTTGGAGGGGAAATACCATAAACAGCAAAATTTAAAGCTACTTGCCTAGGGACATCTTTTGGTTTATCTATCTACAAAGGCAATTACCGTTTCATTGGGCGTGTGTTCATCTTTTGCTTGTTATAAAGCAGTCTGTTTGCAGTGCAGGTTACTGCTATCGAAGGATCAAGACACAGTGGTTCAGCTGTAGCTAGGATCAGCTGGCTCTCGAGCAAAAGTTTATCTTCCTAAAATGTGTAAGAGCACATGTCGGTAACGGATTTAAGTTTTTCAAATCACACATTACCTCTTAATCTAGAAATATTTCTTGGAACTCTGTTTTATACTAACATAAAATACAGTATTTCAAGTTTCAACCTTTGTGTAAACTTCAACAACTTAAGAGCATAATGAAACTGTTAATGGAAATTCAGTAATCTAATAGTGTTCAAAATGATCAAGTTTTAAGAGTGCGTATTCATTAATTCAAGAAATATTTGCTGAGCACGTACTATGTTAGGCCCTGTTCTAAGAGCTGGAGTAAGTAGTGAACAAAACAGATAAAATCAGTTATTCCCACAAAGCTCACAGAATCATGCTGGATCACAGCACTTTCAAGAACAGAGATTAACAGTCCCATTCTATACTCACCTTAACTTCATTACAAGAATAAAAATGATTACACTAATACTGTGTAAACTCTATATACCCAATTCCAAAATGTATATGTATACAGGTATTACACAAGGAATACTGCATCCCCCCCCTTTTTTTTTTTGCTGAATTACTGAAATATTTTATTATTTATTTATTTTAAAAAATTTTTTATTTATTTATTTGACAGAGAGAAATACAGTGAGAGAGGGAACACAAGCAGGGGGACTGAGAGAGGGAGAAGCAGGCTTCCCGCCGAGCAGGGAGCCTGATGTGGGACTCGAGTCCCAGGTCTCCGGGATCATGACCTGAGCCGAAGGCAGTCGCTTAACCAACTGAGCCACCCAGGCGCCCCCTGAAATGCAACAACTAAATTTTTTTACAGTCAAATGAGTCAATACTATTGCTGAAAAAGATTTTTTGCAAACAAACAATGCTTCTTTCAATACTTCAACTTTTTATCATGGCTATTTTCAAACATACACAAAAGCAGAAGTGTGGTGACCCCATGTATACTCAATTTCATTTAACAGCTCCCTCTGTAACTTATGTTTTTGTTTTGCTAGAAGGGTTTAAATTAACCTATTTCAGCACACATTGCTAACTAATAAGTTCTAATATCCACTCAGGCTTTAAATTTCCCATTATCTCAAGAGTGTATTTTTAGTTGGTTTGTTTGAATTTGAACTGGTTTTTGTCTGTTTTAAACACCTTTTTTTGATTCTCTATGTGATCACCTTCTTCTCCCAATTTTTTTCCCCTTTTCTCATGTAATTGGTTTGTTGGATTTGAGCAACTACTTCCTTGTGGACTTTAACCGGATCTGACCAGTTGCTTCCTCACTGTGCCATTTAAGTCTTTTTATTTCCTGATTTCCTTATAAACTGTTAGATCTAGAAGTTTAATTTAATTCTGGTTCTGTTTTTTTAGATAAGAATTCTTTATTGGTACTATTGTGTACTTTCTCTTGCATTGCAGGAAGAACACAATGTCCCACTGTCCCACTTTTACACCAGTGGGGTTAGTCAGATCACTGCATTATAAATATTCCTTTGAATCTATGATTTAATGGTTTTTTTTACTTTATTTTATTTTATTTTTTTAAGATTTTATTTATTTGAGAGATAAACACAGCCAGAGAGGGAACACAAGCAGGGGGAGTGAGAGAGGAAGGCGGCCTCCAGCCGAGCAGGGAGCCTGCTGTGGGGCTCTATCCCTGGACTCCAGGATCATGACCTGAACTGAAGACACAGACGCTTAATGAATGAGCCACACAGGTGACCCTTTTCTTGGTTTTGAATATTCTTTCAATAGCTTTTAACCTTGCAGGTGAAAAGATTATAGCCCAAGCTGAAACACAATACTTGGCATTTGCTGATGATGGCATCTTACTCATAACCACATTTTGTAGATAATTTTCATCATTGATATTTTCTTTGGTTTAGTTACTATTCCTCTCTACAGCAGCAGAGAAATACATTCTTGTGAGTGGGCACCAAATACATACTGAGCCAGCTACAGAAAGTTAACTGGCTAGTCTTAAGGTTCTAGTGCTACGACTGGTGTGAATGGCAAAAGGACACACTAGATCTGCTTTAGAATCCTAGATTATAGAAAACCAGTATCTATTTGTATCTATGGTATAAAAACAAGTATTTTTCTTCTATTGAGAGGGGATAAAAAACTAAGTTTCACATATTGGGCAGATCAGGTCAGCCTGCCCCTATTTTTTTTTTTTTTCTTTTAAAGATTTTATTTATTTATTTGACAGAGAGAAACACAGCTAGAGAGGGAACACAAGCTGGGGGAGTGAGAGAGAGAAAGAGGGAGAAGCAGGTCTCCCACCGAGCAGGGAGCCAATGTGGGGTTGGATCCGATGTGGGGGCTAGATCCAAAGGCAGATGCTTTAAGGACTGAGCCATCCATGTGCCCAGCCTGACCCTGTTTCACCAGGGCCCTAAAGCAAATGGGATCACACTGCTTAGTTCCTTGAGTGATTACTGCTTTGATAAAGAGATCTCTGATTTCTAAAGCTCATTAAGGAATCCCAAAATTTACATTTGAATAAAGTTACAAATAAAATATCCTTTGCTTAAAGTATTGTTCCTTTATTTTGCCTGTTTAGGATTAAAAAACAAACAAACCTGGGTCCACTTATGGTTATCGCTTGTTATTGAATGTACATCACAGACCAAAGTCTACAAAAATAAAAATTTAAAAAATACATTAATATAAAGTCATACAAACATATAAAGATATTTAATAAAACTCTAAATAAAACCTAAAATTCTTTTATTCTAAGATTTGATTTTTAAGTAATCTCTACTCCCAACTTAAAACTCTTAGATCAAGAGTCACCGACTTTACCAAGTGAGCCAGACAGACACCCCTAAAATACTTAAACATTCCTTACCTGCATTGTTGGTCGTAAGAGAATATGCCTACTTTGGTAACCAGGAGATTTCATATTACTGGATTGCCTGTAGTCACGTATTTCTGCTATGACACATCCACAATGAAAAATATTAACCTGTTTTGAGTGAAAGTATTTAAGTAACGTCATTCTTTAAAAGCCTACATAACTGTGCTTACATTCAATGTTTCAGGTTCTATTTATATGCTTATGCAGTACTTCTGGCCACTCACAGAATCTTAAATGGTCCTCCTTACTGGTAGATTTACCACTATATAAACTTTTCTGAGGAATTATTTTCTGTTCATCACTATGACTCAAGAAGTTTAAAACCGTATAATGAATTCTAATTATAGATTTAGTTTTGGCATTTATATACTTTAATGTTACAAATCACTG
Organism: Spilogale gracilis; assembly: GCA_004023965.1. Taxonomy (NCBI): domain Eukaryota; kingdom Metazoa; phylum Chordata; class Mammalia; order Carnivora; family Mephitidae; genus Spilogale; species Spilogale gracilis. The sequence continues at coordinate 63,333 of PITA01003986.1, forward strand.
GAAATGCTGTTCTTGATGCTCACTGGCTCACAGCTATACTTTGTTAACTCTGTCATTTTTATAAAGTCCGTCTTTGTTCTCAATTGTCAATCAACTCTGCCAGAATTTCAGTTTCTGTAAACAAGTACTATTTGTTCTGCTAAGATTTCCAGAAATATGACTGACTTCATTAATAAAAGGAAGAACGCTATGAATTCGAATAATAATTTTTGCCTAAGCATACTGTTTTTGAATCCAAAGGTAAGAACCTTTATCACTCAAGTGTTGCTAACCACAACCTGCCACAGGCACTTAGAATATTACGTTTTTTCACTCTGTCAGAACCTCTACTGGGGACTTTCTTTGCTATGAATTGTTAAGCTAATTCTTTTTAACAAGTATCTACTGAGCCATGGAAATGTGAACTATACACCAGGTACTATCCAAGAAGCTTCACAGATACAGTGGTGGTGGGACAATTATTTACTCTTGGTATGGAAAGACAGGCAATAAACACATACAGAAATAAACAAGATAATCTTACTGATGAATGCTCAAAAGGAAATAAAACAGGGTTGAACTGATTTAGACTGTGTGTTCAAATAAAAAACCTCTATGAGGCAGTGACTTTTTAGGTGAGGCCTGAATCACAAAGGGACAGACATGTGGCATAGATCATTTCACACACATGGAACAACAAATGAAAGGTCTTAGGGTAAGAATAAGTTTGGTGCGTTTTAGTATGTAAAGAACAATGGATGGCTGCAGTGTAGTGAGTAAGGATGAGAATCAGGAGATGAAGACAAGAAGGCAAGGGATTTGGACAGTGAGAAGATGCTGAAAATTTAAAGCTGGGAACTTTTTTTTCCCTATCTTTTTTTAGTTTTGTAAGTTTACTATAGCTGTCTGTGGAGAACTGACTTTTGGGGTTTTAGGATGAGAACAAGAAGTTCATCAAGGCAACTATAGCAGGTCATGACCATATATATTTTGCAGGTCCAGGTAACACTTACTACTGGACTGACTGCTAAAGGGTAAGCAGGGTCACAGATTACAAAGACTGAAACTGGTCTGAGGTAGAAAATAAAAAGTTCTGTTCTCATCATATGAAGTTTGAGGAACCTATTACATATCCTAGTAAATATAAGTTTGGAGCTTAATGGAACAGTCACGGAGAAAGAGATAAGCAAGGGATTAAATGTCATTTTAAAACTCAAGACAATGGTTGAGATCATCCAGGGACAGCGTGTTAGTAAAGAATAGAGGGCACAGGATCGAACCCTGAAACCTTCACACATTTATGAAGGGAAAAAAGATGACAGTAAAGAAAATGGAAGGAATAGAAAGGAGAGGAAAACCAGAATGTCATGTTTCAGAAGCTAAAAGAAGAGTGTTTCAAGGAAGAAGCAGTTATCTGCATCCAACTTTGTTGAGACCAATCAAGATGAGAACAGAAGGGATACCTAGGTGGTTCAGTTGGTTAAGTGGCTGCTTTTGGCTCAGGTCATGATCTCAGGTCTTGGGATCAAGTCCTACATCGTACTCCTTGCTAAGCAGGGAGACTGCTTCTCCCTTTGCCTGCTGCTCCCCCTGCTTGTGCACTCGCACTCTCTCTCTGACAAATAAATAAAATCTTAAAAAAAAACAAACCCCGATAAAAACAGAAAATGACCAGTTGATTCAGTGTGCCATGATCACTGGTGACCTGGACAAAGCGGCTTCTGTAGAATGGTGATGTTATACTGAAAGAGGTAGGCAGAGAAAAGAATGGGATGTGATAAAAAAGATAGAATTATTACATACAATTTTGTGAGAAGTTTTGCTGTCAAGAAAAGCAGAACTGTAGAACAGTACCTACAGAAGAGCATGGGGTTGAGGGAGGATTTTTTTTTTTTTAAGTTGAGGTATAATACAACATACTTACATTCTTTTTCTACAGAAAGGGGGAAAATAGATGATAGAAGAGAGAGGTTATAGCTATAAACCCTTGAGAAGGAAGAGAATCCAGAACACAAACAGAGATTTCTTAGGAACAGTGTACCTCATCATTTATTTTAACAGAAAGGCAGGCAGAAGTGTGAACAGAGATGTGGATGCTAGTTGACTAGGACTATGAGAAAATGGAAATTCCAACTGGATGGCTTCTTCATCCTAAGTACAGAGTATTGCTGGAGTGCACCAAGGAGTAAACAGTTTTTCCCATAATCTTGACTGCAGGTATAGGAAGATTTCCAACAAATGCGCTGTTAAAGCAATTTTTATTTATTTTTTAAAAGATTCTATTTATTTATCTGAGAGAGACAGCCACAGAGGGAACACAAGCAAGGGAAGTTAGGAGAGGGAGAAGCAGGCTTCCCACGGAGTAGGGAGTCCAATATGGGGCTCGATCCCAAACCCCAGGATCATGACCTGAGCCGAAGGCAGACGCTTAACAACTGAGCCACCCAGGTGCCCCAGGTTAAAGCAATTTTAGAAGAATAAACTAAATCTACATTTTTCATTACGGCCTAAAGGGTGAGTATCCCACAATAAAATGGATTACCATATAACTATGTCTAAGTCTCACTTCTTGTTCTCAGCACCATCAAGAACATAATTAACAAATGTCATAGAACTGACAAACCTAATGACATTTTATTTTTTTTCTAATATTTATTTGAGAGAGAGAGCATGAGCAGGGCGCACGAGGGGAGAGGTGGAAGGGTGGAGGGGCAGAGGGAGAGGGAGAAGCAGACTCCCTGTTGAGCAGGGAACCCAATACAGGGTTTGATCCCAGGATCCTCAGATTGTGACCCGAGCCAAAGGTAGATACGTAACCAGATGAGTCAGCTAGGCGCCTCTCTAATGACATTTTAAAGAGAAAAATTTTGTACCTGAGATTTTTCTAGAAGATCAACCAAAATAGGAGGTAACTCTTCTGCATCCAAGTATTCAAGCAATTCTCCTTCTTCGTAAGGCAGTCGAATGGTCTCAGAATCTTAATATTAAAATATAAAGTTTCTGAAAAATGTTCAGGCTCACTGCAAAGCTTAGGTGTATTAATTTAAATGAGTTTCCATAAAAAAAAGAGAGAATAAATCCCAAAGGCTTTTCTAAACTCCTTTATTTAAGTCTTATAAATAAATGAATCACTTCACATACTACTGAAAGACTTGGTAAATTGTACACAATTTTAGGCCAGAAAGGAGAAAATGCTCACCACACTACAAAAAGAATCTGGCCTAACAACATAATGCAAACCACAGTCAGCAGTATAATAATCAGAATACGATAAAATTCCAACACTGGTAACCTAAAGTCCCTTGACGACTACTTATCTAATCTGAAAATCAGCATGATAATTTGGTACCTCATCTGAAAAATGGTCACTTATAGAACAAAATTCTCTTACATTTTATAATTAATTATCCACAAAGGAAAAAAATCCTTAACTGGATGATTTCCTTGTAGAACCCCCATCATTATCACCATATCAATTTCTAGATGTCTGTTTAGTGAAATCTAAGACGGTATATATTTCAAAACTCTGTTTTCAAGTTTACATTAATAGACATAAGCGTTACTAAATAAGAAAAATTATTCAAAAGGCAGAGTCTTCTTTATTTTGAAGGTTTCAGACTCAGAGTATTCTCAAAATACAGAAGGAAAACATAAAATACCTTATGCTACCTTAAAATGTACATAGCAAAAGAAAGAAAATCATGACAATTATTTAAAAGGTTAGGTCTTATATAATTTAACTTCAAAGATCTACCTCAAATAGAATTCATATTCATGAGGGGTAATCATCTTACAGATACCTTCCAACAAAACATTGTAAAGAGGAAAATTTGGGCTCATGTCTTCTTTTATCAAGTCATCACTGATCTGAGGGACAGACCACTTAATTGGTTAAAACACTACTTCTAAAAGATAGTACATCTTGCCTTGCAGAGGGATTTTTGTGGCGGCAGCTCTCCGAAGGTTCTTACCTGATCCATTTTTTCCCCTGAGCATCAGAGAATATCCCTCATTTCCTGGGTATAGGTTGACCACTAAACAGGACAATGTCTCTTGCATAACAAGCTTCTCTAACAAATTCACATTTCTTCTTAATTTCTGCTTTAAAAAGAGGCAGAGCTCATGAAAATAATCCAGCATAATCTTAACAAAAATACTATGATTTGATAAAATCAGACCTGAATGAATTTCTAGTATTCCTTCCACATTATGATCCTGAATATATGGGGAAGATTCACAAACAATACAGCCACCAATACAAAACACATCTATGTAAATTCAATTTTGACCTACTACTACATTTTATACAAATTAGTTTATATCACAAAGAAAAAAGTGATCTATAAAAAACCAAAAATACAAATAAAATACATACCTTTGCGTATAAGCAGAATAAAACAAAAATACTTAAATACGTAAAATGTAAAACCATTAAGGGCAAGTATATAAAACATAGATGTCATACACTTGGTTTTTATTAAGTCTATACATACAGAATTTGGGATATTATCTTTGGTTGTATTGTTACTGGTATCCCCTTTTGGAAATACTTTCTGGCATAAATTAGATCCAAACAAATTCAAAAGCTCTAGTTAGTTGTAATGCTAGGCTCAGAGATACCTAGCTGGTAAGAAAAAATGAGAAATTTAGGCAATTTCCTATAAATTCAATATAACAGCTCTTTAGAAACTTTTTTTTTTTTAAGATTTTATTTATTTATTTGAGAGAGGGAATGAGAGAGAGAAAGCATGAGCGAGGGGAGGAGCAGAGGAAGAGGGAAAAGGCTTCCCTCTGAGCCAGGAGTCTGATGTGAGGCTCAATCCCGGGACTCTGGAATCATGTCCTGAGCCAAAGGCAGATGCTTAACTAAATGAGCCACCTAGGCACCCCCTAGAAACTATTCTGTGAAAAAAAAAATCATCAGGAAATATAGTATACATACATAAAAATCCACTATTTTGGAAATGTATATGTTTTAAAATGAAATCATATATATAGATATTGTAATTCATTTCATCGAATTTTATTTACAAAAATTTGAGTCAATAGTTTTATAGGATCTCAAAAAATGAATCCAAGTATTTTGTGTTAAACATGTATATATATACAGTTATATACAGAGAAAAATAATAGATTTATTGTAACCATGGGAAAAAAATCCCCTAGCATCCTGAAAATTAAAAAAAAAAAGTGAACAAATCAACAATTTAACTATTTAATAAAGAATTAGTAGAGGGGCACACCTTGGTGATGCAGATGGTTAAGCATCTGACTCGGTTTTGGCTCAGGTTATGATCTCAGGGTTGTGAGATCAAGCCCCGTGTCAGGCTCGGCTTTCAGCAGAGTCTGCTTCGGAGTCTTTCTCCCTCTTCCTTTACACCTTCCCACTACATGCTCTCTCATTCACCAAAAGGGAAAAGAAAAAAAAAGATTAGTAGAGAGAGACTAAAATTTTAAAGTATTTTCAAGTGTAGAGAAAACCTAATTTGACATAAGACAGAACAGTTAGAATAACAGTACTGAGTATCTCTTCAAGACACTAAGTTGGTTCACACTTAGTTCTGGGGTGAGCAAAAACTCAGAGGTTAGAAAATTTCTTTCTTAAAAGGCTAGATAGTATTTTAGGCTTGTAGGCCATGCATGGTCTGTGTTGCAAACACCTAACTCTGCTGTTGTACCTGAAATCAGCTACAGATAAGACATAAATGAATGGCTATGGCTGGATTCCAACAAAACTTCATTTACAAAAATGCAGTGGGCCAGGTTCAGCTGGCAGGTAATGGTTGCCAACCCCAATTAAGAATATTTATTTATGGGGTGCCTGGGTGGTCAGTTGTTAGCCTTCGGTTCAGGTCATGATCCGGGATTCGGGGGTCCGGATGAGCCTGCATCTGGCTCCCTGCTCAGAGGGGAGCCTGCTTCTCCCTCTCTCACTGCCCCTGCTTGTGCTCCCTCCCGCTCTAGCTGTGCTTCTCTCTCTCAAATAAGATCTTAAAATAAATAAATTAATTAATTAACAACAAAAAAAGACTGTTTACAAATCCTATCTTAGTTCTGTCCCTGAGGTGATGGTTATGTTCACTACATTGATAGTGGTCATAATTTAATGGGCGTAAATTTGTCAAAACTTATAAAATATATACTTTAAACATATGAAATTTATTTACCAATTATACCTCAACAAAACTTATATAAGAAATGTACCATAAGATTTATTCAATATTTACCTGTTTTTCCCTATGTTAAGATTTTAAAGGTTAGATATTATTAGCATTCCACTACTTTTCTGCCTGAAAGGTAAAAGGGAATTTTTCTTTTTGAGAAAGAGAGAGAGTTGCACAAAGGGCAGAGTGAGAATCTTAAGCAGGCTCAATGCGGGGCTAGATCTCAGGACTGAGATAGTGACCTGAGCTGAAACCAAGAGTCCAATGCTTAACTGACTACGCCCCAAATGGTATTCATTTTTAGCATATGTGTTGCAATAGTGAACACAATGGTATTCATCTTTAAAAGAAGCTCACAGAGCACAACAATGCAAAGATATCAAGAAATCAATGTTACCTATCTATTGCCCATGCTTTTATACTAAATAAAAATGAGTTAAGTTAACCTGGCTCTGAACTAATTTTTGTGACCCAACTCATCTTTTATTATCACACCCGAATTTCCTACACATCCTTACAATATAGCTTTAACTTTCCAGCACAAATTACCATGAGGAAATAGCTACTTTTTCCCTCCTATCTTCAGTCTACAAATCACTTATCAAGGAGTAAAAGAAGCAAAAGATAATATATACGGTAAATTTGCTTCTTTGGGTTTCTCAAGGAAATATGTTCTGTTACTCAACAAACACTGTTCACCTCTCTTACCTAAGCAGGTGATTTCTACCCAGTGCCAGATTAGCGAAGGTTATGGGTCAGCTACAGAATTGGCTAGCCTGGCTGGAAAAGATGTTAGTTAACTGACAAAAATATAAATCATTATATGCTTCAAATTTAACTCCTTCAAATGTCCCTCTTCCTCTACACTTCAAAAGCAGTAATAACATAAAAAAATTATACTTACCTTAACCTCAGGCTCTTTTTCACATTCTTCAATATATAAGTCATAAAGTTTTTGAAATACAGATTTTCTAAATTTAATGAAACAAAATAATGTGATTATTACAATCATCCTAAAGTGAAAGCTATTTTGAAATTTTCTCTAATTTTTTCCCTTACTTCCCCCAAACTAGGGGTGAAGCGGGGCTGGATACAGTAGCTAATATCAACTTTAAAGTGCCTCTAATATTTCTAGCACAGTGCCTAAATGGAATGCAATAAATGGTAACTATCATAATTCAGCATTCATACCTTCCACTAGACAGGTATTTTCTTTTAGGAGGTCTCTGTCGGGCACTTTCAATGACATACTAAAAAAGAAAAATTTATGAAAACACCTTGCCTTTTCTTAGTGTACAAACAGCTCTATTTTAAGTATACTTAAAATGTATTAAAATCAAAAAGACTAGTCATTCAAGTCCCTGTTTCATATTAAATTATACACTGTAGGAAAAACTACTTAACTTCTAAATTTAGGTTACAAACAAGTGAAATTTAAACTGCACTAAAATTTAGCACAATATTTCACTGATAGTTTCAGAACTGTATTTCACAAGTCAGAATTATCCTCAAAATGTTTTATAGCTGTCCAAAATATGCACAGCATACCAAACTACAAGAACTCTATATATTTCTGAACTATCTTTCTAACTGAACAATTAGAAAACTTATCAAAACAGGAAAACATAATTTTAGAAATTCTGTCTTTGTTCAATTTTTCTTCTACAACATTATCTAAGAATTCCAAAAAAGAGATGACCCAAATCTCATCACCAAGTATTTTTATTTATTTATAGCAAAATTATATGCATACTTATTCTAAAATTATACTAATATGCTCCTTTGGAAACCACACACAAAAATCTATTAAAACTGAGTTTTGTTAATTGACATCACTCTTTCAATATGTAACTTAGTCACATCTCACCTCAGCACGATCCAGAGCTAGTTCTAAAGCTTGTTGCTGTAAAAAGTAAATAATGTATTTGGTATTAGTTATTTTCACAAAAAATAATTTAATATAACACTTCTAGTTAAAAATTTATAATGCTTTTTCTAAAACATGTCTAACATATTTTCTTTTATTTTACATCCACCCACCCCACTATATGTTCAAGACATATTACAAAGAAAAATCATATCAGTTTTGGGTGCCTGATTATGACAATAAATTATGTAAGAAATGCTAAAATGGTCCTCTCTGGCTAGTGTTTATGGAGGCTGATACAGAACCATGGGCTAAATATAGAAGCTAGTGCCATTTTATAAACCTTAAGTTCAACATTCTAAGAGCACCCTTCAGGAAAATATATAACCAGCAAGTACACAATTACAGTGAAGCAACGATTAACTCTCCTAATCTGCTAGGAATCCTAAAAACTGGGGGTGTTTATATTGGTACCTAACACCAATTTAGAAATTCCTAATATCTTCATGCTGAGAATCTGTAATATAAGGTTTCTAGGTCGGTGCCCAGCCCAGTAGAAATGCAATAAATGATAGCTATCATTACCACATTTCAATGCCTTTAAGATACCATTAACTGTAAGTCTGCATCAGAATCCTAGGTTATATTAAGAAACAACTGCAGCCAATTATAACTGTAAGATGTCCTTAACTGTAAACTTATTAATTCAGTAATACTGAAACATAAAAGAAAATGCATCTAGAATGAAATAATAGTTTTACTACTACAGTAGGGCTTGAAAATATATAATAGATTCCCACTCTTCATCCATTTCAAGACCCTTTTATCAAGGCAAGAGAAGGAAGAAAGTAAGCTCTGTCTTCCTCACTTGTCAAACTTTCTTTTGTAATGACATTTTTTGAATAAAAAGTACTAGGTTTTAGATAAGTAAATTTAACATCGATGATATCTCTTTCTAATTTTATGGTTTGGGTCATTTAATTTTTATTTTATTTTTTTAAAGATTTTACTTATTTGACAGACAGAAACACAGCTAGAGAGGGAACACAAGTAGGGGAAATGAGAGAGGGAGAAGCAGGCTTCCCGCTGAGCAGGGAACCGATGCGGGGTTCGATCCCGCTATTCCGAAATTATGACCTGAGCCAAAGGCAGACGCTTAATGACTGAGCCACCCAGGTGCCCCAAGGGTCATCTTTAATTTTTAATTCCGTTGAGAGGCAGAGAACTTTCATTTTTTTTTTTTTATTAACAAGGGCCTAAGTTTTTCTATTTTAATTGTAGACTCCAATAATTTTACCTAGTAAACTCCACGGGGTTAAAAAATAGCACCCACCAATATCCCAAGAAAACAATGAGAAAAAGAAATATTGCCAGCCTCTGGAAACCATGGAAAGGTTTAAGTGACCCCACCACACTTGTTCTAGGGATGGAGAATTCATATGATGACAAAAATAGCTGGTCTTTTTAGACTGCAATTAAAAAAAACAAAAAACAAGAAATAACCCACTCACATTATCAAACATCTAAAATGTAAAAGGCTGAAATATGCCATCATTTTAAAAAGTTCAGTTAAAATAAATTTATACCAATTTATGAAAATAATCTTACAAGCAGCAGATTCTTAATAAAATTGGTTCCCAGGATTCAAGATGAGATTCTTGAATATAAACTATTTTCTAGCACAAAACTGTAACTCTAGATATGCCCTTTTAGCAAATATATAAGGTTCTTTTAATTATTTGTCATAAAAATCTTAAAGTAAGGTTATAAAAAATTTTAATAAACACAATCAAACGTATACTCTAGGACAATTGCTTATTGTTAGTCTTCTCAAGTGAATGTCTATTTTCTGAAATCAAAACTTCAAAAGCTCTAGTGAGATATAACTGCTTGTGTTTATAAGCATCATTTACTCACAAACCCCTCCTAACAACTGAGAGGAAAGTGATAGCTAATATGGATGCAAAATGAAGCCCAGGCCAGCATTGTGAAAGCTCTACTTTTCTCTAACAGGGCAGTGGTGGATAAGCAAGATCAAAAGAGACGACAAATGTTTTCAAAGGTTTATTCAGTACTGTGGTCAGTGTTTATTTTTCACTGTTAAATGCTGCTGCTTCTCTCAAACACAATTAAGTGATTTTTTTCCCTTTAAGTTTTTTCATAGCAAAAGGTAAATGCCCAGCCCCAAGTATGCTAAATGACCCTAAGTCAGTGAACAGAAATGTGCCATTAGAAGGCTAACATTGATGCTGCTTTAAACGTTATTTGTAGTAAGCAGGTTACATTTGTTTTTAAACTTTAAAAAAAAAAGTCTAAATTAAGAGGAACTTTAAAATATGAGAAACCCGTGCCCCCCCCAAATCATTCATATTTATACCCATCCTCCTTGCCAGTGATTTGACTGTGGCAGGCGAAGTAAATATTTTTTAATGCTTCACAAATGTAAAGACAGACCCACTATCTTTTTAAGTTAGATATAATTATATGATTCAATTGAGAGATCAGCCCCTATTTTCTAGAGAAGATTTTGCAGATGACTACTAAATAATTTCTCAGGTAGGATAACTTAAGCATATGTAAGTATTTCTGTTCCTGTACTACAGATATTTTTATAGAGATAAAGAAAGAGAAAACTCTAAAACACAAATAAGAATATAATGAGCTTACCATTGTGATATAAAATAGGGGTCCAAAAAGAAGAGATAACTTATGTGCGCTGATGAAGAGGGGTGAAAACCATGTCTTTAATACCAATCTTACAGTGCTAAAAAAGCAAAAACAACAAAAGTCCCCACATTAACATGAAGGTATTAAGAGAAATCAGATGATTTCATTATTGAAGAAAATTACTTGAAAAATAGAAATTTTTGAACATATTTGAATAATCAGCAACAATAAAAAACCATGTATCGCAGTCTTTTCAACTGTTAAAAAAGTACAGTTTTAATTTAAAGTACAGTTTTAACCAGGTAGGTTAAAATAAAGTTTGCAAATTAGAATCATTACTTGCTTTCTTCAAAATATTTAACACCTGGTAGAGAAAGAATGTCTTTAAATTTCTCCTCTCCATCACCACTGTTGCTACTGTCATTTTTCCTATGGTACTGTACAGTTCACTTTACACATACTTTCATCATAACCTGCTGATAAAAGTCCTCTAAAGATACTCCCCCAAATGCAACAAGCTACATTTTTGGAGATAAAGCTCCAGTCCTTCTAGCCCTTCCCCTCTTCAAGCAAACTACATATAGTGAAGAATCCCATTCCTCTAACACATGGATTCTCACCCTGGATGCAGAACAGAATAACCTGTGAAGCTTTAAAAAGTGGTATACTTGGGGCGCCTGGGTGGCTCATTTGGTTAAGTGACTGCCTTCTGCTCAGGTCATGATCCTGGAGACCCGGGATCAAGTCCCACATCGGGCTCCCTGCTCGGTGGGAAGCCTGCTTTTCCCTCTCTCAGTCCCCCTGCTTGTGTTCCCTCTCTGGCTGTGTTTCTCTCTGCCGAATAAATAAAACCTTTAAAAAAAATAAAAATAAAAAATAAATAAAATTAAAAAAAACACAAAGTGGTATACTCATGCCCTGCTGGCTAGGGCCTAGGGATCAGCATTTTTTTTTTAACTCTCCAGGCTATGCAAAGGCTAATTTTACCTAACTCCTTCTAACTTGTGTGTCTACACACCACTAAGGTATAAAAACCACATTCGCAAGTGACAGAAAACACGTTAAATTGTTTTTGTTTTTGGTACACCCAAAACTTAGGTTCTGCAGTTTGGGTTTAAGAAAAAAACAAAACAAAACGTGACAGGAACCATCCAAGTTCCAAGAATAATAATTTAAGAACTAAGACATTAATCCTACCTTCCACTGGCTCATGGATTTAATGAGTTTAAGTTATGGTGAAAATTTCTAACTAGTGAATCTAAAAATGAAGATACACCAGGTACAGGCAAAATGTGATGATTTTAAAATTAGATGTCACTAATTTGAGGAGGGGGATGGGAAGAGGAAGGCTTCGCAACTTGAAATTATTTAAAACCATTAACTATGTATACAATTTACAAACCAAACATTATGGCCGCATATAAGATTTACCAGAACACTGAAAAAAACACTGTCATTATCGTCTCCACTTTACAAAATAAGGCACCAAAACGAAATACTTTCCCAAGATCACACGACAGACTGGAATTCAGACCTCTCTCAATTTTTAATCTTAGATTCTTTCTACTAAAACTTACGACCTTCAGGCCATTCAATCCAACACCCGTTTTTTTTATTTTAAAAAGCAAAGCATTTAAAAAAAAAAACCGGATTCTGCTCAGACTAATAATGTACATCTTTTTTCTTAATTTTGATCTAACTTCATAGCATGGTTCTCAACCTTCGGACACTATACTCAAACTCCGAAAATCTTGCTAATCACTATTTTCCTACCAGGGACTTCAGGAAAACGCAGCCCTTCCTGATGTGATGGTTACAGGAGATGGCTTCCAGGAAGACAGGTCTTATGGTGATTTCTGAACTCCCGGTAACCACAGCGAGGGCCAGGAAATTAATCCAACTGTAAAACTCGCAACCGATTTCATTGCTTTTCCTGATCGACCTGACGCTTCAACTACTCGAGTGTTTTTGAAACTCAGGTTTTACCCACATAATGCCACAGCTCAACAGCAGGGCGAACAGCCTTTATTCAACATGGATACCAAGAAACCCTTCCCGAAAGAAGAGCTACACAAAAATCATTGGGAATTTCCGGAAATACCCGTACCTGGAATCCAAAAGTCAAAACTACAACGAAAAGCGTCGCTTGGAAACACTGCGAGCGACAACCGAGGCGACTACCCGGGGTTCGGGGGCTCAGCCCGGCCCGCCCCCGCCTCTGGGAACACCTTCCTCCTGTGGAATCCAGCGACTGCGGAAAGCCGACAAAAACCACCCGGAAAGCCGCTCGCTCACCTCTAACCCCGGCCAAAATCTCGCGCGCCTAACCGTCCACGGCACGGCCGCCACCACCGCCCACCGCCCACCGCCCACCGCCCACCGCCCACCTGTGCGGAACGCGCCGCGCTGGGCGTCATGACGTCGCCTCTGGCTCGGTTGGAACGCAACGTGCGGACACGGGCTCCGCGTAGCGGGTTGCGGGTTCTCTTGGTACTTCCCCTCGCCGGAGCGTCGCAATTTAGCGCCGGCCTGTTCCGGCGCCCGCACTTCCGACTGGTGCACTGGGCGGGGCGAGCTGGGGACCGCGGGCGGAAGAGGTGGAGTTGGCAGGGCCAGGCTGCACTGAGGAAGTTTGCGCGCCCAGGGTTGGTGTCGCCGTATGGCTTAGTCCCCATAAAGCACTAGGGGACTCAAGGCCGGCAGGGGGCGGGGCCCACAAGGTCCTCCGCTGGCTGGGCCTTCAGCTCCCTAAAATGCGAGGTAGGATGTGGCTTTTTGGTTGGTAGGGTGTCCTTCCGAATTTCTAGAGTGAAAAACGGAACGAGCTTTATTGTTCAGCCCATTCAGATGGAAAGGGAACATCACCATTTCTATAGCTATTAGTCCAAGCCACTCAGCCTTCGATAGTATATATCAAATGCCAATGAATTTAATGTTTAAAAAATTCCAAAAAAACAAACCGAAGCAATTTCACTGAAGAGTTCTCTAATAATTCAGAAAGGGAATAACCAGCATACATTACAATGTCTAATTGTAGTTCTGCACCTTTAAACAACTTTGTTTTTTGGGTATAAACTTTACTCTTATTATTGAGATGAAATTCACAAAGGATAAAATAAACATTTTAAGAGCATAATTCAGTAGTATTTAGTAAATCATGATGTTGTGCAACCATCAACTCTAATTCCAAAACATTTTCATCACTCCCATGAAGTATTTACTTTCCATTTTTCCCTCTCTTAGACCTTAGATACCAATTACTTTCAGAGTCTTTAGATTTACCTAATCTGGATATTTCACAAAAATGGAATATGTGACCTCTTTTGTGCCTGTCTTCTTTCCCTTAGCATAATGTTTTCCAGGTGCATCCACCTTGTAGCAAGTATCAGTACTTAATTCCTTTTTATGGTTTATATTCTGCTCCATTGTATGTATGAACCACAGGGGTTTTTTTATTTTTAAATTTTTAAAAAATATATTTTTTAAAGATTTTATTTATTTATTTGACAGAGAGAGAGGACAAGTAGGCAGAGAGGCAGGCAGAGAGAGAGGAGAAAGCAGGCTCCCCCCCCCCCCCAGCAGAGAGCCCACTGCGGGCCTCCCAGGACCCTGAGATCATGACCTGAGCAGAGGCTTTTAACCCACTGAGCCACCCAGACACCCAAACCACCGTTTTATGCCTTGGTCCATTGATGGCCATTTGGGTTATTTACACCTTTCCACTATTCTGTATAGTGCCACTGTCATTATTTGTGTGGAAGTCTTTGAGTCCTGTTTTCAATTTTGGGGGGTTGTAATATACCCTAAAAGAAAACCAGAGCCTGACATAGTTCAAATGGTTGAAACAGATTTTATTGAGGAACTATTGCAAAGGAGGGAAAGAGACCTCAATATAGAACTGGCCTCAATTCCAAATATACAGCATGAACAAGTAGTAATTTATAGCCAAGAAGCAGAGTTGGAGGGCAGTGGATGGAATTTCTTAATAGGAAATAATAGGGGTCAGGAGGCATTCTGGCTAAACTGACTTACTGGGGTTCTGAAGGAAGGTGGATCAGGGTAATCAGACACCAAAGGTGGGGAGTGAGTGCTTGATTAGATACTGAAGATGATTGTATATCCAGGTAGCTATAGCTTTACAATTCTCTGTAAACTGACTTAGGATTCTTGCTACAACTGGTTGATACATGCCCCACAAATCAAACTAGAGTCATGAGAGAGCTTGTTAAATACTTAGGAGTGGAATTGCTGAGTCATATCATAATTCTATTCTTAAATATTTGAGAAACTGATAAAATTGTTTTCCACAGTGACTGAGACATTTTACATACTAACAGAAATCAGTATGTGGTGGTTCCAATTTCTCCATATCCTCACCAAGTTTCTTCTTCTTTTTTTTTTTTAAAGATTTTTTATTTATTTATTTGACAGACAGAAAGATCAGGAGCAGGCAGAGAGGCAGGCAGAGAGAGGGGAGGAAGCAGGCTCCCTGCTGAGCAGAGAGCCCAATGCGGGCCTTGATCCCAGGACCCTGAGATCATGACCTGAGCCGAAGGCAGAGGCTTTAACCCACTGAGCCACCCAGGCGCCCATTTCTTCTTCTTTTTTAAAAATTATAGTCATCCTAGTAGGTATGAAATAGTATCTTGTGTTTTCCTAAGGCTAGTGATGTTGCACATCTTTTCATGTCCCCCTTGGCCATTTGTGTATCTTTGGAAAACTATCTATTCAAGTTGTTTGCCTATTTTTTAATAAGGTTGTCTTTGTTGTTTAAGCTATGAGTTCTTTTTATATTCTGGATACTAGACCCTTATTAGATATATTATTTGCAAATATTTTCTTCCATTCTATAGGTTGTCTTTTCACTTTCTTGCTTTGATGTACAAATTTTTGATGAAGCCTAATTTATTTTTTCTCTTATGATTTGTGCTTTTGATGTCATGCTTAAAAACCCATTGCCAGGAAGTGCCTGGGTGGCTCATTGGTTGAGCATCGGCCTTTGGCTCAGGTCATGATCCTGGAGTCTCGTGATCAAGCCCCATATCAGGCTCCCTGCTTGGCAGGGTGCCTGCTTCTCCCTCTCTCACTCCCTCTGCTTGTGTTCCCTCTCTAACTGTGTTTCTCTCTGTCAAATAAATAAAATCTTTAAAAAAAATTGCCAAATCCAAATTCATAAGGATTGCCAAAAACCAAACTCTGCACACTGAGTAAAATAGAACAGAAAGATGAGTTTATTTGCAATGGTTGTGACCTGTAAACCGGGAAAGTCAAGACTAAGAGAGTAGTGAGTTTGAAGTTAAAAGGTGTTTATGGGGTGAACATGGAAGTTATTTGGTTTTTCAGTTGATTGGTTGTTTGGTCTTATTATTTGTGTCAGCGTAGCAGAATCAGAGAAAAAAGAAAAGTCCAAAGACAGCATGAACAGAGTTGGCATTTGGGGGCATCACAGTCCTAGGCCATAAGGAGCCATAAGTTACTGCAATTTATCAGGTAAGGCAAGTTTTGCTTTTCTTTAATGTGCTTGCATCGGCCAACATTTTGTCCCCACCATAGGTGACTCCATTTTAATTTTGATTCTATAGGACTTACCCCTAGGATTTTATAAGAGTTTTATGATTCTGACTCATGTTTAAGTCATTGATTCACTTTCCATTAGTTTTTGTCTATGTTATGTGGTAGGGATTTCATTTCATTCTTTTGCATGTTGTCCCAGAGCCATTTGTTGAAGAGATTGTTCTTACTCCCAAAGAATGATCTTGACCTCTATATCAAAAATCAGTTTGCCATACATGTATGGGTTTGTTTCTAGTCTGTTAATTCTACTCCATTGGTCTGTATGTCTGTCCTGTGTTGGTATAGGTATCCCTTGCATTTCAAAAGTTTGTGTTATGCCGCTTTGCTTTTACAAAAGCCGTACATTAGTACCTATTTTCATTAACTAGAAGAAATCTGAAAAGGAATTTTGCTTTTATGACAAAAGATTAAAAGAGAAAAAAAATTAGCATTTGTTTTGTACTGAGCCTTTAGGAAGGCAGCATGCACCCTGAGCAGTAAGAGTGTCACAACCAAGCTCTTTCCCTGGAAACTACATCAGTATCAAACCACCATAGCTTTGCACTGTGTCTCTGAGCATCTGTGCATAATCTTGATTTATGTTGTGCATGCATTAGCAAGATGTGTCCTAAAGTATCAGAAACACCTAAGAGAGATTGTTTTTTGGGTCTGGGGATATTAAAAAAAATTCCGTGTAAATTAATGTTAATTGCTTCTTCACTCTATGCCATTTCAGTTTATAAAAGGTTTCATAGGAACTCTGTTTTTGAATAGCAGGAAGAAATCTGTACTATACTGTTTTGATTACTGTAGCTTTGTAGTAAGTTTTAAAATGGGGAAGTGTAAGTCCTCCAGTTTTGTTTTTCTTTTCTGATATTGTTTTGGCTGTCTTGCAAATTTGAGGATCAAATTTGAATTTGAGGATCAGATTTCCCATTTTAACACAAAGGCCAGTAGGAATTTGATAGCTGGCTCTCTCATATCTCTTCCCCTCTGATCAGGGCCCTACCCAAGATGTATTGAATCAGTAGATCACTTTGACAAGTGTTGGTATGTTAAATATTCAGTCTTTCAATTCATGATCATGATGTCTTTCCATTTATTTAGGTCTTCTTTAATTTATTCCAGCAATGTTTTGTGGTTTTCATTGCACAAACTTTTCATCTCCTTAAATTTATTCCGAGGTATTTCATCTTTTTGAATGCTATCTTAGTCTGCTTAGGTTGCTATAACAAAATACCACATACTCAGTGTCTTAAACAACAGAAATTTCTTTCTTACAGTTCTGGAGACTGGAAATCCAAGATCAAGGCCAGTTTGGTTTCTGGCGAGAGTTTTCTTCCTGGCTTATAGGTAGCTGCCTTCTCACTTTGTCCTTCCATAGTGGCAGGGAGAGAAACAAAAGGGAGACAGAATGTACTCTGGTGTCTGTTCTTATAAGGATACTAATCTGTCAGATCAGGGCCTTCCTCTTATGACCTCATTTAACCTTAAATTACCTTCTTATAGGCCTTATCTCAAAACCAGTCACATTGGAGATTAGGGCTTCAACATACCAATTTTGGAGGGACACAATTTTGTCCATAGCAGATGGTATTATAAATGGAATTATCATTTAATTTCCTTTTTGGGTTATTCATTGTTGGTGTATTAAAACAACACATTTTTTGTGTGTTGATCTTGTACTCTGCAAATTTGCCAATTTCTTTTATCTCTAATAACTGTGTGTGTGTGTGTGTGTGTGTGTGTGTGTGTATACATGTGTATATTTTTTAGGGTTTCTGTATAGGATCATAGCATCTGTTAATTGAAATGGTTTTACTTACTTCTTCCTTACAATTTGGATGCCTTTTATTTCTTTCCCTTTTCTAAGTCTTTTGGCTAGGGTTAATTCTTTCATGTTAAGGAATTGGCTCATGCAGTTGTTACAGCTGGCAAGTCTGAAATTTGTAGGGCAGGGTGGTAGGCTGAAGACTCCGGCAGGAGTTGATGTTGCAGTCTTGAGACAGAATTTTTTTTTTCCAAGAAACCTCAGTTTTTGTTTTTATTTACTTTTTTTAAAGATTTTATTTATTTGACAGAGAGAAACACAGCCAGAGAGGGAACACAGGCAGTGGGAGTGAGAGAGGGAGAAGCCGAGCAGGCAGCCCGATGTGGGGCTCAATCCTGGGACTCTGGGATCATGACCTGATCTGAAGGCAGAGGCTTAACCACTGAGCCACCCAAGCACTCCAAGAAACTTCAGTTTTTACTGTAAAGTCCTTTGTGTATTATCAAGGTTGATTGAAAAAGGACTGCCCACATCATCAAGAGTAATCTTTACTTAGAATCAATCAATTATAGATGATAATCACATCTTTTCACAGTAACACCGGGATTAGTGTTTGATTAAATAGGTGGGTAGCAAAGTTGACACATAAAACCAACTATCACACCTTGTGTGGTAGATAGTTTTATTAGTTCACAATTTTTTAAACAAAAATATTTCACTTTTCTCATCGCTTCTGTTTGGGTAGAATATACTTTCCCCACCGTAGTGACTGCATTTTGCCAAATGATTTGCTTTGGCCAATGGAATATAAGTGGATATAACATATGTCCAAGAGCTGGGAAACTAGATGCGGTGCTGGAGAGAAGGGGAAGGATGTATGTTCTGAATCCTTCGGCTTTGCATGTATGTGCACGTATTTGTATGTATGTGTTTCTGGCAGGCAGTAATATAGTGTTTAGATTGAAATGGCTCCTACTAGCAAAAGAAGAAATACCTGATGCCCCAAGGGCAATTAAACTCATTAAATATGTTAAAAATAGGTGCCAGGGTAGCTCAGATGGTTAAGCGTTTGCCTTCGGCTCAGGTCATGATCCCAGGGTCCTGGGATTGAGTCCCACATTAGGCTCCCTGCTCCTTGAGGAGCCGAGCCTGCTTCTCTCTCTGTCTCTGCCTCTCTCTCTCTCTCTCTCTCTCTGTCTCTCATGAATAAATAAATACAAATAAAATAGATATGTTAAAAACACATGAATTCTTAATATTGCTTAAAAAAAACCCCTCACTAGTCACATTGAAGATTGCTAGGACATCAATTCATTATTCTAAAATTGGTAAATAATGGTTAAAAAAACAATTAACCTGCTTTTCCTAGTAACCAAATTGCTGATGAAGAAAAACTTTTTTATGGAAAAAATTCAATGAATAAATGAAGGTGGAATGATATAATATTACCATTTTGCAACTCATAAGAAAATAATGTTTCTAAGAAATAATAGGTCCATTTCCACATGTAAAGAGTTCAAAAGTTGCTACTCCGTTGTAACAATAAGTAAAAAGATGAACAAACTGAAAATCAACAGCTCTTTTTAGATCTGCAAGAGAAGTGAGGTCACAGGGCCCATACTGCTCACCATGTGAATAAAGAATCACAATTTATTGGAGCAGCAACCTCCATGGGAACTAGTGCCAGGGTAGGGAAACCTGAACTGCAGTTGATGAATTGCTGAAGGCTCAGTGTGGACTATTCTGACACCCAAACTCCAGGGAGACTGAGTCATGAACCATCCCCCACACTGTTGTAAGTTTCCACCTCCAAGAACTCTACCAGGTTCTTACAGTAAGTATCAGAGAAAAATCTTGTGCTCAGGAGAAGAGGAGAGGAAAAGGAGCCATCTGAAAATAAACCAGAGAATTCTGTTCTTCTTAGTAAGGCTTTCCCTTAGAGGAAACGAGTTTAACCAGAGCCTAACTTGTTGGGGTTTTATCAGAGCCTAGATGACCTATGGGAAAGGAAATACTCAACTCTGGTCCACTGTAGCCATCCTGTCCTACATCTGAGAGGAAGGGTGAGGAAACTGAGAAGCACTTGTGAATTTCACAGTTCAGAGATGTGGGCTCACTGAAAGACCAAGACCTACTAATGATACTATAGAATGCTTCATTTCCCTAAATCTCACTAGTATATTATGAAAGGCCTGCTTACAATAGTTCCTTTTATGTGCCCAACTGTCAAGAAAAAAATACAAGACAGTCCAAAAGACAAAAAACATAGTTTAATGAGACAAAGCAAGCATCAGAAGTAGACATTGCATGGATATTGGAATTATCAGATTGGGAATTTAAAACTGTGATTAAATGCTGAGGGCTCTAAGGGACAAAGTGGACAGCATGCAAGAATATATGGACAATGTAAGCATAGAGATGAAAGTCCTAACAACCAAATATAAATGTTAGAGACCAAATAATGTATAAAAGAAATGAATGCCTTTGATGAGTCTAGTAGTAGACTGGACATGGCTGAGGAAGTAATAACTAATGTTTGCCAGATAACTATTATATGGAAGGTTGAAATTGAACTTTATAAAAATGGACCAGCTGACAACACTTGATCAATCTTAATAGTACTGCAAGTGAGATGATTAAGTATTGTATACTTCCTGATGTGATACATTTCATATTATTACTATTCATGAAATATTTTCACAAAAGCAGAAATTGAATATAAATCTAATGAAGCCTCTAGATCTACCTACCAGTTTACTTGAAAAAAGGGACACAGAGTAACATGTTAAATAACATCATGATAATAGAACCCACCCAGTACATAATGTGGTAGCCACTGTAGGAAAATGGAATGTAAACTGGCTATGTTGACTGTTATGGGCTGAATTTTGTCCCCCCAAAATTCTATGCCGAAGCTTGAACCCCTAGGACCTCAGAATGTGACTGTATTTGTAAATAGAGTCTTTAAAGAGGTGATTAAACGAAATGAAGCTGTTAATATGGACCCTAATCCAATATGATGGGTACCCTTGTAAAAAGAGGTTAGGGCACATAGACCACCAGAGATAAGAGCACACCAAATCTGTGGTATTTTGTTATGGTAACCCTAGTAAACTAGTATAGTAATGCTAGGTGGAATAATGATTTTTTGGTTATAAGAGTAACAAAAACGGACCTTATCTATTAGAGATATAAAATGTAGTGTTTAGGGCGCCCAGGTGGCTCAGTGGGTTAAAACCTCTGCCTTTGGCTCAGGTCATGATCTCAGGGTCCTGGGATTGAGGCCCGCTTTGGGCTCTCTGCTCAGCACGGAGTCTGCTTCCTCCTCTCTCTCTCTGCCTGCCTCTCTGCCTACTTGTGCTCTCTCTCTCAAAGAAATTTTAAAAAATGTAGTGTTTACAGGTGAAATTATGAATTTTGGGATCTGGTTTAAAATACTGAAAAAATACATGGTAGATGAAATAAGAATGCAAGTTTTTGATAATTATTGAAACTGAGTAAGAGGTATTACAAGTGCATTGTATGTTCACTTTTGTGTATGTTTGAAGTCCAAAATAAACAGTTAAACATGTATGCACATGCACACACATAGACATACATGCGATATGCCAATACATATCATATGTAGATAGATTTTTTCTCAGAATTATGGCTCAAACTCATCCACTCTCTTGGCTACTGCCATGCGCTAAAGACTCTCTAGTCTACAGTTTTACCCATTTCTGGTAACTCGGCATTTTTATTTGCTGTACAGAGGCCTTTCACATGTAAAGTGTCCAAAATGAAGTCAACATATTTTCCTTCAGATTTTCCACGTTTTCCCTGCTGGTAATCATCGCCTTCCTACAAATAAGAGTCTCACTTAGAGGTCTCCTCTCTTGGGCCCCATATCTCACCAATTCTCAAGTTTCTGGAGTTCTGTTTCTAAATATATCTTGGGTCTTTCCTCTCCTCTCTTATGGTATCACTTCCATGGCTCTCATTCTGTTTCACTGTACTCTTACTTGGATGGCCATAGGTCTCTTTTACAGGTCTGTGCTTCCTTTCTGATTCTGGGTCTCCTTCTGCTAGTTTTGTTCACATTGTTGCTAAAGTTGTCTTTTTTCTCATAACTTTCTAAAGAAAATTGAACAGATAATATACAAACATAAAGCAGTGCAAAAGTGTATGACAATAGAAAAGTGAGTCTATCACTGTGGCACAATTTATGGTAGTACAGATCTAGAAGGATCCAAATTTCCATCAAAAGGTAACCTGAGTAAACCAGGGTAGGGCCACATAATGGAGTAATCTGTGGCCCTAAAAAGGAATGAAGAATATATCTGTCTATAGCATATGTTGTTGTGTGATGAAAGCCCCACACTTGTAATGAGACCTGGTTCCTTTTAGTGGAAAAGTAGATCACAACCTGGCACTAGTAGTGTTTATGATTTCCAGATTAGTCATTGTTTCTAGGTATTTCAGTGGACAGTGATGGGAAATAAATATAAGTATAAAAAATAAAAAAATAAATATATTAACATATGTCATGAAATTTATGGACATTCCAGTTTAAATTCAGTATTTTGGGAGTTTTTATTTAACCTCTTTATCTTATTTGTGTATTGTCTTTCTCCCCCAGTGAAAATGCTGGTCCACAAAGTGCACCTAAATAATGATTTGTTGCCTTGTCCTGCAATACATTTGCAATTGTCTCAGAATAACAACATCAAAACCACCATTAACAATATGATCACTGTAACATTTAGAAGATTTTTTTTTTTAAAGG
>PITA01003986.1:86201-96676 GCA_004023965.1 Spilogale gracilis
TTTTTTTTTTTTTAAGATTTTATTTATTTGACAGCGAGAAACACAGCGAGAGAGGGAACACAAGCAGGGGGAGTGAGAGAGGGAGAAGCAGGCTTCCTGCCGAGCAGGGAGCCCGATGTGGGACTCGATCCCGGGTCTCCGGGATCATGACCTGAGCCGAAGGCAGTTGCTCAACCAACTGAGCCACCCAGGCGTCCCGTTTAGAAGATTTTTTAAAGATTTTTTTGTCCTTAGAGTATATACTATACAAAATACTTTATATAAATTCTGGGGTTTTTTTAAAAGATTTTATTTATTTATTTGACAGAGAGAGAAAGGTCACAAGTATTTGTTTATTTGACAGAGAGAAAAAGATCACAAGCAGGCAGAGAGGCAGGCAGAGAGAGAGAGAAGGAAGCAGGCTCCCTACTGAGCCGAGAGGCCTCAATCCCAGGACCCTGAGATCATGACCTGAGCTGAAGGCAGAGGCTTTAACCCACTGAGCCACCCAGGCACCCTAAATTCTGTTTTTTTTTTTAAGAATTTGAAATAATTTCTTTCAGGTTGGTTATGTTTTGCTTTTGTTTTTAGGAATTGACTTTTTTTTTTTGTAACTTACTTTTATAAGAATGTGAAATAGATACATGATTACATATTAAATCTAGAAAATTAGATTAAGCTCAGAAACTCTAGCTTCCATTCCAGTTCCCTCATTCTGTTCTGCTTTCCCTGTATTGTTAAGCAATATATTTTAGTTTAATGTAGTTACTAGATGTATGTATGTTTCACATGTGTATAGTTATCATTTGTATATATATGTGTATCTTTTATTACTAAATAAAATAGAGAGGATTAAGCATTATTCTGTTTTTGTAATTTTCTCTACCTTAAGGAATTCAATTAATTTATGAGTAAAAGTTTTTTTCTAAAGAATTAAAGCTAATAGAACTTCTGGGAAGGATGGTGGAATAAGATGGTACTAAGCTCACCTCCCACAGATACACCCAGATGACATCCACATCTGTAAATAACTCAGAAAATGACCCAAAGACTGGTACAATAGACTCTCCACAGTTAAACAGAGAAGAGGTAACATAAAAAATGCTAGGAAGGGTGGAGATGCAGTTAAAACAAAACTAACCTGTCATACTGTCTGCAGTGGGGGAGAGACGCTACAAGCATGGAGAAGGGAGAAGAGTGGACCCCACACCAGACACCGCAGGCAAAGGGGACTTGCACTGGGAAGATGAATCCTCATAACATTTGGCTTCAAAAACCAGGGAGGATTGACATCACAAGTTTTTATAATCAATGAGGTTTAACACCATTTAAAAAAGCATTGACTCAGCTCTGGGAAAGATGGAGAGCAGTGGGAAACTGCATACTCACTTTAAAGAGACAGCATAACAAACAGCTCTACTATGTCCCACTATCTATATAGCATAGAAGCAGCAGAGGTTTGGGGAAGGAGATTTATTTACTAATCTCAGAACATGTGCTGGAGGGGCAGGGATCATTAGGAGACTTCTCCAATGATAAAAGGGCTGACAGGCACTATTTCCTTCCCCTGTCCTCCAGCTTTCATACAGCTTCAGGAACCAGTGCTAACACTTTCAACCTAGCTTGCTAATCATATGCCCTGCACCTGCAGTCTCTTGCAGAGCTTCCCCCTCCAACCTGCCTTTTGCAGTTTTCCAAAACCACTCCAGGTCTCCTCTCACAGCAGACTCACACAAATCTTGCTAACACTGAGTGCCCCTCCCTCACATTCTCCTATGGACCTGCCCCATCCAACATACCCTGGCAGGAGTCTGTACAAAATAATGCTACAAGTATGGCACTGTGCAAGCATCCTTGATGGGCAGCATCCCTCCAAAGTGGCTCCTATCCTGGAGAGAGGGGAAGAGAACTGGCTTGACTGTGAACCCAACAGTTGGCTGGGGGCAGATATCTGGTCTGACTGCAGATCCCATCCAACAATGAAAGGCTCTGAGGTGAGTGCCCTACATTTAGATGTGACCATAGTTCTGGCAGATGCTTCCAACTTGAGCCCAAGCAGCGCCAGGCTGGCCCTTTAACAACACAGAGACCAAACCTTGCCCACACGGGTAAAAGAGCCATTAAAGATGACTGGACTAAAAGGCAAATGTGGCTTAGCCACAATAGTAGCATACACATAGCATGCATAAGGAAAAGACATTTCTTAAGTGCCTGGGGCATTGTACTTTAGGGACTCTAAAGGAGTTATAGGAACTCTTCTTTATAAAGTCACTGTTCAAGATTAGGAGACAAAGCTGACTTTCTTAATGTAGAAACAGATACAGAGAGTTAGGCAAAATGAGAAGACAGAAGAGTATGTCCCAAATGAGAGAAAGGAACAAAATCACAGCAAGGGAGCTAAATGAAACAGAAATATGTAATGTGACTGGTAGAGGATTTAAAGGAATGGTCATAAAGATATTCACTGGACTTGAGAAAAGAGTGGAAGATGTTAGTGAGACTCTCAACAAAGAGATAGAAAACATGAAAACAGGGGCGCCTGGGTGGCTCAGTTGGTTAAGTGACTGCCTTCTGCTCAGGTCATGATTCCGGAGACCTGGGATCGAGTCCCATATCAGGCTCCCTGCTCGGCAGGAAGCCTGCTTCTCCCTCTGTCACTCCCCTTGCTTGTGTTCCCTCTCTGGCTGTGTTTCTCTCTGTCAGATAAATAAAATTTTAAAAAAAGGAAAAAAAAAGAAAACAAATCAGAGATGAAGAACTCAATATTTAAAATTAAAAACACACTAGAAGGAATTAGTATTAAAGTAGAGGAAGTGGAATAATGGATCAGTGACCTGGAGGATAATAATGAAAAGCAATAAAGCTGAAAAGAAGAAAGAAAAAAGAATAATAAAAAATGAGAAGAGGTTAAGGGAACTCAGTAATAGCATTGAGTATTAACACCATGTGCATTATAGGGATCCCTTTAGGAGAAAAGAAGGAAAAGGAGGTGGAAGATTTCTTTAAAAAGGTAAGAGCTGAAAACTTCACTAAACTGGGGAAAGAAACAAATCCAGATCCAGGAGGTGTAGAGAGCCCCCAACAAAATCACCCTAAAGAGGTCCACACCAACACATAGTAATTAAAGTCATGATAAGAATTCTAAAAACATCAAGAGGAAAGAAAACAGTTATATACAAGGGAAACCCTATAAGGCTATCAGTAGATTTCACAGCAGAAACTTTGCAGGCCAGAAAGGATTGGCATGATATATTCAGAATGGTGAGAGGAATAAATCTGCAGCCAAGAATACTCTATCCCACAAGACTATCATTTAGAATAGAAGGAGAGATAAAGAATTTCCCCAGAAAAAAGTTAAAAGAATTCATCTCCAAGCCAGCCCTATAAGAAATATTAAAGGGGACTTTTTGAGTATGAAGGAAAGACCATAAGTAAGAGTAAGAAAAGTAGAAACACAAAAACAGCAAAATTAAGTCCACAAAAATTAGGGTATTCACAAAAGAATGTAAAGTATGACACCCACCATATGCCAAAAACGTGGATTGGGGAGAGGAGTAAATATTTAGTGCTTTTAGAGTGGGTTCAAACTTAATCAGCTATCAAATTAATATAGTCTGTGCATAAGATGTTATAAACCTAATGGTAATCACAAATAAAAAACTTAATAGATATGCAGAGAGAGAGAGAAAGAGAGAAAGTACTCCAAGTATATCACTAAAGAAAGCAATAAATCATGAGAAAAGAGAGCAAGAGAAAAAGGAGAGAAGAACTAAAAAAACAACTATAAAACCACTAATAAAATGGCAATAAGTATATACCTATTGATAATTACTTTGAGTATAAATGGACTAAACATTCCAGTCAAAAGACATAGAGTGATGGAAAGATAAAAAAGCAATACCCATTTATATGCTGCTGGCAAAAGACTCACTTCGACCTAAAGACACATGCAGATTGAAAATGAAGGGATGGAAAAGCACTTATATAAATGGAAGTGAAAGGAAATAGAGGGTAGCAATACTTAGACAAAGTAGGTTTTAATACAAAGACTGTAACAAGAGACAAAGAAGGATACTACATAATCATTAAGGGAATGATCCAACAAGATAATAACAATTGTAAATATTTATGTACCCGACATGGGAGCACCCAAATACATCAAGCAACTATTAACAAACATAAAGGAAGTAATTGATAATATCACAATAATAGTAGGGACTTTAGTGCCCCATTACATCAATGAATAGATCATCTAAACAAAATCAACAAGGAAACAGTGGCTATAAATGACACATTGGACCAGATGGATTTAACAGATATAATCAGAACATTCCATCCGAAAACAGCAGAATATACATTCATTACAAGCACACACAGAATAGATCACATCAGGCCACAAAACAAATCTCAGCAAATTCAAAAAGATTGTAGTTATGTTATGCATCTTTTCTGACTACAATGCTTGAAATTAGAAATCAACTCCAAGAAAAAAGTCTGGAAAGAACACAAATACATGGAGGTTAAATAACATGCTACTCAGCAATGGATGGATCAATCAAGAAGTCAAAGAAATAATAAATTACATGGAAACAAGTGAAAGTAAAAACACAATGATCCAAAATCTTTGGGATGCAACAAAAGCAATTCTAAGAGAGAAGTTTACAGCAATATAGGCCTACCTCAGAAAGCAGGAAAAATGTCAAATAAACAACCAAACTTTATACCTAAATTAGGTAAAAAAAAGAACAAACAAAACTCCAAACCAACACAAGGAAGTAAATGGTAAAGATTAGAGAAAAATAAATGATACAGAAACAAAACAGAAAAAGTGGAACAGACAAACCAGGAGCTACTTTCTTTGAAAACATCAGCAAAATTGACAAACCCTAGCCAGACTTATTAAAAAATAATAATAAAATAAAAAAGTGGGGGAGAGAACCTGAACAAAATCACAAAGAGAGAGAAAAAAATACTCAACACCATGGAAATGTAAACAATTGTAAGAGAGTATTATGAAAAATTATATGCTAACAAATTGGATAACCTAGAAGAAATGGATAAATTCCTAGAAACATCTACCCTACCAAAACTGAAGTAGAAAGAAATAAAAAGTTTGGACAGAGTGATTACAGCAATGAAATAGAATCAATAAAAAAACAGAAGTCCAGACAGCTTCACAGACAAATTCTACCTAACGTTTAAAGAAGAGTTAATACCTATTCTCAAAATATCCCAAAAAGTAGAAGAGGAAGGAAAACTTCCAAATTCTTTCTATGACTCTAATATTACCTGGATACCAAAACTAGATATCACACACACAAAAAAGGAACTATAAGCCAATACCTCTCATAAACATAGAAACAAAAAAATCCTCATCAAAATCCAGAGTGCTTGGGTGGCATAGTCAGTTAAGTGTCCAACTATTGATTTTAGTTTAGGTCATGATATCGGGATTCTAGGATCAAACCTGAGTCCCGCTCTGCCCTAAGAGGGAATCTGCTTCCCTCCCTCTCCATCTGTCTCTTCCCCTATTCGTGCACATGTGCTCTCTTTCTCTGAAATAAATAAATAAGTCTTTAAAAAACAAAATGCCCAACAAAATCCTAGCAAACCAAATCCAACAATATTTACCACAAGCAAGTGGGACTTATTCCTGGAATTTAGAATTGGCTCAATATTCATAGTTCAATCAATGTGACATCACATGATGTGACATCACATCAATAAGACAATAAGATAAAACCATATGATCATTTCAAAAGATACAGAAAAAGTATTTGACAAGATACAACATCCATTCATGATAAAAACCTGCAACAAAGTAGGTCTAGAGGGAGCATCCCTCAAAATAATGAAGGCCATGTATAAAAAACCCACAATAAACATACTCAATGGGGAAAAAACAGAATTTTTACTTTAAGCTCAGGGTTATAAGACAAGGATGTCCATTCTCACCACTTTTATTCAATATAGTACTGGGATCGAAATGATAGATATCCAGATTGGCAAGGAAGAGGTAAAACGTGCACTATTTGCAGATGACATAATACTATATATATAGAAAACCAGAAACATTCCATCAAAAAACTGTTAGAATAAGTGAAATCAGTAGTGTTGCAGGTACAAAATCAATGTATAAAAATATGCTGCATTTCTATACACCAATAATGAAGTAGCAGAAAGAGAAATTAACAGTCCCATTTATAATTGTACAAAAATAAGAAGATACCCAGGAATGAACCTAACCAAAGAAATAAAAGACATACTCTGAAAACTATAGCACACCGATGAAAGAAAGTCCAAAGATGTGTCACCCAAAGATGACACAAAGAAATGGAAACACATTTCATGCTCATGTGTTGGAAGTGCAAATAATGCTAAAATGTCAATACTGTCCAAAGCAATCTACACATTTAATGTAATCCCTATCAAAATATCTGTAGCATTTTTCACAGAACTAGAACAATCCTAAAATTTGTGTGGAGCCACAAAAGACCTTGAATAGCCAAAGCAGTCTTGAAAAAGAACAGAACTGGAGGTATCACAATTCTGAACTTTAAGTCATATTACAAAGCTGTAGTTATCAAAACAGTATGGTGCTTGCATAAAAAATAGATACACATAGATCAATAGAACAGAAATGAACCCACAACTACATGGTCAAGTAATCTTCAACAAAGGTGGAAAGAATATTAGTGGGGGGAAAACAGTCTCTTCAACAAATGGTGTGGGAAAACCTGTACACCTACATGCAAAAGAATGAAACTGGACACTTGTAATACCATCTATAAAAATAAACTCAAAATAGATTAAAGTTCTAGCTATGAGAGCAGACACCATAAAAATCCGAGAAAAGAACGTAAGCAATAACACCTTTGACATTGGTCCTAGCAATGCTTTTTCTAGCTATGTCTCCTTAGGGAAAATAAAAGTAAAAATAAACTGTTGGGATTACATTAAAATGAAAAGCTTTTGCACAGTGAAGGAAGCAATAAAACTAAAAGGCAACCGATGGTTACGGGGAGATAGATTGGGAGAAGATATTTGTAAATGACATATCTGATAAAAGTTTAATATCCAAAATATGTAAAGAATTTACACAACTCAACACCCAAAAAGCAAATAACCCAATTAAAAAATTAGGTAGAAATGAATAGACATTTATCCATTGACATCCAGATGACCTACAGACACATGAAAAGATGCTAAACATTACTGATCACCAGAGATATACAGATCAAAACTACAATAAAATATCACCTCACTCCTGTCAGAATGGCAAAAGTCAAAAACACAAGAAACAACAAATGCTGGCAAGGTAGCGGAGAAAAAGGAACCCTTTGCACTGTTGGTATGAAAGCAAACTTATGTAGTCACTGTGGAAAATAGTATGGAGATTCTTCACAAAGTTAAAAATAGAACTACACTATGATCCAATAATCACATTACTGAGTATTTACTCCAACATGCAATACTAATTCAAAGGGAGACACATGCCCCTAATGTTTATTACAGCATTAGTTATAATGGCCAAATTATGAAAGCAACCCAAGTACCCATTGATAGGTGAAATGATAAAGAAGAAATGGTACATTATACAATGAAATATCATTCAGCCGTTAAAAAGAATGAAATCTTGTCATTTACAACAGCATGGATACAACTAGAAAGTATAATGCTAAGTGAAATAAGTCAGTCAGAGCAAGACAGGTACCATTTGATTTCACTCATGTGGAATTTAAGAAACAAAACAGAGGAACAAAGGGGAAAAAAGAGAGAGAGAGAAAAACCAAGAAACAAATTCTTAACTAGAAAGAACAAACTGATGGTTACGGGGAGATAGATGGGGGAATGGGCAATGGAGATTAAAGAGTACACTGTCCTGTTGGGGAAAAAATTCACACACACAAATAAGAAAATAGAAAATAACAAGTATTGTCAAGGATATGGAGAAATTGGCATCCTTACACTTTGCTGGTGGGCATGTAAAATCGTGCGGCTGCTATGGAAAACAGTATCGTGGTTCCTTAAAAAGTTCAACGGAATTACTATGTGATCCCGCAATTCTACTTCTAAGTATATTCCTAAAAGAATTGAAAAGAGGGACTTTAACAGGTACTTGCACACCATTGTTCATAGCAGCATTGTTCACAATAGCCAAAAGGTGGAAACAACTAGAATATCCATCAAAAGATAAATAAACAGAATGTGTTGTTTGCATACAGTGGAGTATTTTTTAGCCTTAAAAAGTGATAGAATTCTGATACATGCTAACAGAGATGAGCCTTGAGCCTTATGCTAAGTGAAATAACCTAAACACAAAAGGACAACATCGTATGATACCACTTAATGAGGTACCTAGAATAGTTAAATGCATAGAGCCAGAAAATAGAACAGTTAACCAGGGGCTTTGAGGAGAGAGGAATGGGTAATTGTCGCTCAATGGATAAGGAGTTCAGATTCGTAAAGTGAAAAGTTCTGGGGGTGCCTGGGTGGCTCATTTGGTTAAGTGACTGCCTTCGGCTCAGGTCATGATCCTGGAGACCCGGGATTGAGCCCCACATCAGGCTCCCTGCTTGGCGGGAAGCCTGCTTCTCCCTCTCTCACTCCCCCTGCTTGTGTTCCCTCTTTGGCTGTGTTTCTCTCTGTCAAATAAATAAAATCTTAAAAAAAAAAAAAGAAAATAATAAAAAAATAAAGTTCTGGAAATAGAGAATACTGATGGTTAAACATTTCTGAATGTACTTAATACCACTGAATTGTTCATTTAAAACAGGTAAACATGGTAAATTTTATCTCATGTATATTTTATCATAATAGCAAAATACTAAAAACAACTCCAAAATAACTCTCCCATTCTTTGTTTCAGAGGATTTGAGTTCATACTGTGTTCTGATCTCTCTTACCTATTTCAATAGCCTTGAGTAGTCTTCCTTACCTTTTTAACTTTGGGCTGTTTTTGCTTTGACAGTTCATATTTCTGGTATTGAATTGTATGTACCATGTGTTATATTTAGCTACTTGAGCACACATCTGTTTTCCCATGATATTTGAAGCCCTTTGAGGTTGGGAACCATGTTAGGGCTTCAGAAAATGTTGGGACACCTGGGTGGCTCAGTGTTTGCCTTTGCTAGGGTCATGATCCTGGAGTCCTGGGATCCAGTCCAACATCAGACTCCCTGCTCAGCAGCAGAAGGGCCTGTTTCTCCCTCTGCCTGCTTTTCTCGCTGACTGCAGCTCCCATTGCTTGTACTCACTCTCTCTCTCTTTATGATGGATAAATAAATAAAATCTTAAAAAAAGAAAAAAGTTTGCTGTAAGATGCCTGGGTACCTTAGTTGATTGTGTTTGTTTTCAGCTCAGATCATGATTCCGAAGTTGCAGGATCGATCCCCATGTTGGGCTCTCTGTGGTGGGGAGTCTTCTCTTCCTCTGCTTCTCCTCCCACTCATGCTCTCTCTCAAATAAATAAAAATTTTTTTAAAAAGTTTAAAAAAATGCTGAAAAGAATTAAAATTGTTTCTTATATGTGCAGAGTTTTCTTGTGTATAAGTGACATCTTGTGGCAGTAAGTGGAATAGTCAGTATTTTCTTTGAACAGATTGTTCTCTTTTTAAAAACCCAGATGTTATATATCTTCTTTAAAGTTTACCTGAAATAAGCATGATTGCAATCAGAGGATAATAGACTAATGGCATTGCTAAAGGATGCTTTTGTATACATGGGTGGAGCCTACCTGGGACAATTCCTAAACACCTAGATCACCACAACCCCTTCCAGTTCTGGAAACTCACCACACTTTTAAGAGATTCCTTAAATCAGAATCACTAATTTTTTAAATAACAGGCCTAAAGATGATAGTTGAAACCAAAGAAAAGGAGAAGCATGCATGTTGGCTGTAGTAAACCAAGAGGATTTGCAAGGAACCTCGAGAAATGTCAGTTGGATTGTGAATTTTCTTGAAGGAAGATTTTGGGCTTGAAAAAAAATTTATAGTGGCCAATGTTTAGTGAATTTTCAATTTATTAAAATTGTAAACTTGTAAGTTTAGGTCTTTTAAGCCTTTAAGTTCAATGTACTAATTTTATTATAAGGTCAATAAATTTTGTTTCAATTAAAAATAGTTTTTTTTTCCTAACTCCTCAGGGTATTCTTTTTTTTTTTTTTTAAAGATTTTATTCATTTATTTGACAGAGAGAAACACAGCGAGAGAGGGAACACAAGCAGAGGTACTGAGAGAGGGAGAAGCAGGTTTCCCGCTGAGCAGGAAGCCTGATGTGGGGCTCGATGTGGGACTCAATCCTGGGTCTCCAGGATCATGACCTGAGCTGAAAGCAGTCGCTTAACCAACTGAGCCACCCAGGCGCCCCTAACTCCTCAGGGTATTCTTAAGTGCTCTGAAGTTTGAGAATCATAAGAAGGATTTCTAAACTGAAATGAATTCATCTCTAATTCTTGAATTACTGTCTCAGCAAGGCCATTAAGAGGAAGTTTTA
>PITA01003986.1:96776-130249 GCA_004023965.1 Spilogale gracilis
TGAGCCACTACTCTGAACATCTCAGGGACTTACTCTGATTCACATTTGCATCTCTAACGTCTACTGAAATCTGAGTGTTTAATGTTCATTTATTTACTTAGCAACTATTTATTGAGAGCCTGTAATATACCAAGCATGAGTCTAACTCCTGAGAATGACCAAGAGACAAAAATTTCAAACAGTGACAAAATAGACAAAAATTCATTCTAGTGGGAGAGACAGACATTAAGCAAATAAACAAGAAGAACACAGAGTATGTTAGATGTGTCAGTGTCCTTCAGGCAAAGACCAGCAGGAACACACTTGTTGAACAACTTGGGCTTATTTTTGCAGCGAGGGAGAACTATCACCATAGGGAACTGTGGGGAGGCCCAGTAATAGTGTTAGAAAGATCATATTATAGAATTCAGGTTGGGTAATTTTGGAAAGGGTCTAATGAAGTGGAGATTTTCTGTGAATTGGAAGTTATCAGAAAGCAAAGTCAAAAATAGCTAGACTCATCAAGGAAAAAGGAGAGATGATTCAATTACATAAAATTAGAGATGAAAGAGGATATATTGCAGCTGCTGCCACATAAATACAAAGGATTGTAAGAGATTAATATAAGCAATTATATACCCACAAATTGGACATATTAGAAGAAATGGATAAATTCATATAAACATGTAATTTTCCAAAACTGAATTGTGAAGCAGTAGAAAATATGAACAGATAAATTGCTAGTAAGTTTATTGACCCAGTAATCAGAAACCTACCAACAAATAAAAATCTAAGACCAGATGGCTTCATAGGTAAATTCTAATTATTTGAAGAAATATTAATGTCAGTCCTTCTCAAACTCTTCCAAAAAAACAGAAGAGGAGTGAATACTCCCAAAGTCATTTTTTTTGAGGCCATCATTATTCTGATACCAAAACAAGTCTTGTATTAGGGACACAAGAAAATTATAGGCCAATTTCTTGAGTGAACATAGATGAAAAAGTCCTCAACAAAATAACAAACCAAATTCAACAGTATATTAAAGGATCATGTACCGTGATCAAGTGGGATTTATTCCAGGGATGCAAAGATGGTTCAACATCTGCAAATCAATCAGTGTCATAGACTATAATAACAAAATGAAGGATAAAAACTGTATGATCATCTCAATAAATGCAGAAAATCATTTGGTAAAATTCAGTATCCATCATGATGAAAACTCTCACCCAAATAGGCATGGAGGGAACATACCTCAGCATCTAAGTGCCATATATGACCAGCCCACAGCTAGCATTATACTCATTTGTGAGTATAAAAGCTTTTCCTACAAGATCAGGAACAACACAGAGATGTTCATGTCACTTTTATTCAGTATAATCTGTGTCCTGCTAGAGGATAAAGAAATAAGAGAAGAAATAAAAGGCATTCAAATTAGAAAGAAAGTCTCTATTTGCAGATGACATGCTATTATATGTAGAAAACCCTAAAGATGCCACCAAAAAACTGTTAGAAGAAAAAAAATCAAATTCAATAAATTTATAAGATTCACAATCAACTTGCAAATATCAATGTGTTTCCATACAGTAATAATGAATTAACTGAAATTAAGAATACAATCCCATTTACAGTTGCATCAAAATTGGGAATAAATTTAATCAAGCCAGTGGAAAGAGCTATATACTGAAAACTGTAAGACATCAATGAAAGAAATTGAAGACATAATTTCATGGAAAGATATTCCGTGTTCATGGATTAGAGCAATATTGTTGAAATGTCTGTACTACCCAAAGCAATCTATAGATTCTTTGCAATTCCTATCAAATTTCCAGTTTTATTCTCCGAAGGAGAAAAAATTATCTTAGAATGTAGAACCAAAAAAGACCCTAAATAGTCAAAGCAATCTTGAGAAAGAACAAAGTATGAGGCAAAACTCTTCCTAATTTTAAACTATATTACAAAGCATAAGTAATAAAAACAGTATGGCCTTGGCATGAATATGGACACATCTCAATGAACAGAGTAGAGAGCCCAGAAATAAACCCATGTATATTTAGACAATTAATTTACAACAAAGGAGCCAAGAATATATTATGGAGAAAAGAAAGTCTTTTCAATAAATGGTGTTGGGAAAACGGGACAGCCACATGCAAAGGAATGAAACTGGAACTCTGTCTTATACCATATGCAAAAAATAGCTAAAATGGATTAAGTATTTGAATGTCATACCTGAAATCATAAAACTAGAAGAAAATAGGAACATGAGGCTAGGCTCCTTGACAGCAGTTTTGGCAATGATTTTTTGGAAATGACACCAAAAGCTAAGGCAACAAAAGCAAAAATAAATAAGTGGGACTACATAAAAATAAGAAACTTCTTCACAGTAAAGGAAACCATCAAAAAATGCAAAGGAAACCTATCAAATGGGAGAAAATATTTGCCAGTCATATATCTGATAAGGGGTTAATGTCTAAAATGTATAAAGAAATCATATAACTTAGCTAAGAGTTAGCAAAGAAACTCTACAAACAATATGATTTAAAGATGAGGAACGGGGGCTCCTGGGTGGCTCAGTCAGGTTTCTGACTCTTGATCTCAGCTCAGGTCTTGATCTCAGGGTTTTGAGTTCAAGTTCCACACTGGACTCCATGGTGGATGTGGAAGCTACTTAAGAAAAATTAGACATTTTTCTAGAGAAGATATACAAATGGCCAACAGGTACATGAAAAGGTGCTCAACAAACCAAAACCACAATGAGATATCACTTCATACCTATTAAAGTTGCTGTCATCAAAAAGATAATGGATAAAAGTATTGGTGAGGTATAAAGAAAAGGGAACTCTTGTGCACTATGGGTGGGCATGTTAATTGGGGCATTCATATGTAAAATAGTATGAAATTTCCTTAAAATATTGGAAATAAAAGTACCTTATGATCTGGCAGTTCTACTCTGTCATATAGCTGTCAAAATCACTATTTTGAAGATATATCTTCCCCTCCTCCCAGTGTTCATTGTGGCATTATTTACAATAGCTAAGACATGGAAACAAATCTAAATATCCATCATTGGATGAAAAAAAATTGTGGTATATATTCACAATAGAATATTATATCACCACGAAAAAGGAAATCTTGCCATTCTCAACAACATGGTTAGATTTTGAAGGCATTACACTAAGTGAAATAAATTCTATGAAGACAAATGCTGTGTGACCTCACTTATAAATGGAATTAAAAAAACAAACAACTGAACCCATAAAACAGAACAGATTGGGGGTTGCTGAAAGGGTACATGGGGTAGGAGAAATTGGTGAATGTAGTCAAAGGTGGTCAAAATGTTTAAATTTTGCATTATAAGTTCTGGGGATGTAATATACAGCATGGTGGCTATGGTTAATATATAGTACTTCAAAGTTGCTAAGAGAGTAAGTCTTAAAAGGTCTCGTTTCAAGAAAAAAATTGTAGTTATGTGAGATGAATATTAGCTAGACTTATTGTGATCATTTCACAACATTTTCATATCAAGTTTATTATATTGTACACCTTAAGCTAATATAATATTATATATATTAGCTATTATAATATTATATTATATATTCTGTATATACTATATATGTATATTGTGTGTGTTTATATATATATATATATATTTGAATTGTATGTCAAAACTAGGGGAGAAAACGATGGTAAAACTGAGCTTCAAATTCCCCACCAAGTCCTCTCCTGTCATCTTTCCTTTTCCCAGATGGCATCTCCATATTTCCAATAGATCAGGCTAGAAATAAACTGGCCATCTTTGATGCCTCTTTTTCTCACACTCACATTTAGTCATCATATGTATTCACATTTAATAAATCCTGTCATCTCTGCTTATGAAATATAACAGACTATGACCAGTTCTCACTGTCCAAGCCACCATATATTATCCTATATAATGGCAACAACTTCCTAACTGGTTGCTTTGTGTTCACCATTGTCTGTCAACAGTGGGCTTTCCATGCTGAATAACCTTTTAAATACCTAAATCTGATCATATTACTACTCTGCTAAAAATACTCTGGTGGCTTTCCATTTCACATAGGGAAAGTCATTAAAAATCCTACAAAACCCTATGTTATCCCACACCCCCATGACCTTTTTGAACTCACCTCTGAAACACATTTCTGCCTTATTTTGTTTTCTTTGCATATGTTGTTTTCTTGTAATTATCTGATATTTTTAAAATTCTGTTTTAAATACTTCACTATATATCTAAGAGACCATTTAAAAAGTAAACATAGTATCAATATTGCACCTTACAATTAAACTATAATTCCATAATGTCATCTGACATGCAGAGTTTATATTTCCCTTGTTTTCACAATTTAAAAGAAAATTTGCTCATATTAGGATCCAAACAGTGTTCACACAGTGCATTTGTTTAATATGTCCCTTTTTTGTATGTTTATGCTGATGTGTGTGTGTATGTATGCATGTCTATAATTTGAGCATGATTTACAATGTTACATTAGTTTCGGATGTATAGCATAGTGATTCTACTTGTCTGTTCCTTATGCTATGTTCACATGCTTATGACAGATGCTTACCATCTATCACCATATGATGCTATTAGAATGTCTTTGACTATATTCCCTATGTTGTGTCTTTAATCCTACTGATTTATTCATTCCATAACTGGAAGCCTATATCTCCCACTCCCTTTCACCCATTTTGCCCATCTCTCCACCTCTTTTTCCTCTGGCAACTGTCAGAGTGTTCTCTGCATTTATAGTTCTGATTCTGCTTTTTTTTATTCATTTGCTTTGTTTTTAAGATTCCATGTAGTATCCTCTTGACACTTTTAATCTATGAGTTCTCTCTCCCATCACCTTTTTTCTTTTTCTTTTCTTTTCCTTTCCTTTCTTTTCTTTCTGGAACGGATCTTAGGTGGGGTAGAATTTGCTGTATTCTAGATTGGTGTTGTCTACATTTTTTTTACCTAGCTTTTAATTTTTGCTAACCTGGTTGTTGTATTAGACCAAGAGGCTAGATCAGAGTCAAATCTGATTTTTTTTCTTTTTACAAATACTTCATAGGTGAAACAGTACATTGCCTACTGTATTACATTAGGGAGGTTATAATATCTGTCTCTTGATGTTAAGATTGTTCAGTGTATTCAGTTACTGAATTGATTCAACTTAGCCACTAGAGGTCAGGACTTTATTTTAAAAATAAGTACTGTACTGGATTTTGTGAAGGTTCTGGACTTAAGTTTTGTAAAAGAGTAGAAAAATCTTTGTTAATGAATTGTCATTGTTAGGAATTTCTGGGTAAACTTCTTTTATCTCTTAAGTATAAAATGTTTGTTGTCTTTAAAGGTTGAATATAATTTTATAATATAATTTTTTTCATTTTAAACAATTATCACTGTATTAAAATTACGTTTCCTAGATTTATTTATTTTTGACTTTGAATTTATTTTATTTTTTAGTGTTCCAAGATTCATTGCCCATGCCCCACACCCAGTGCTCCATGCAATAGGTACCCACCAGGCTCTCCCATCCCCCCACCCCCTCCCTCTAAGTCCCTCAGTTTGTTTCTGTGTCCAGAGTCTCTCATGTTTCGTTTCTCTTCCTGAATTACCCGACTTCTCATTTACTTTCCTTCTCCTACTGTCTTCTATATTACCCCTTATAGCATCACAAGTAAGTGAAACCATGCGATACTTGACTTTTTCTACTTGGCTTATTTCACTCAGCATAATCTCTTCCAATCCAGTCCATGTTGCTACAAAAGTTGGATATTCATCCTTTCTGATGGAGACGTAATATTCCATTGAATATATGTACCATATCTTCTTTATCCATTCATCTGTTGAAGGGCATCTTGGCTCTTTCCACAGTTTGGCGATTGTGGCCATTGCTGCTATGAACATTGGGGTACATATGGCCCTTTGTTTCCTAGATTTAAACACTTCTGTACTGTATAAGTTTTAGTCAGTTTGTATGCTACTTTAATTGTATACAATATTCTGGTTAAAATGGTAAAACAGGAACTGTAGGAGAGTAGAAAAAATACTGGTGAAACCAAGTATGGAAAAAGGGAATGAGCAGTAAAGGAGAGGAGGAAATAAGGCCTGTCCATAGCTTTTGTGGCAATCTGTAGCTGTGCATTCTCCTTGGAATTGTCCTCAGGCATATTTCCCCCTATTATCTCCAGAACTTTCTTTGAAATGTGCCTTGCTATTGACTGGGTAGACTTGTGGGTCCAAAGATGTTTTTCAATTTAATCATAGTAAGAATTTTTATTAGATATGCTGATAGAGTAGATATGTGTTATTTGTGTTTTTCACAAGTGGGAGAAATTGAACTCAAGTAATGCAGCTATTATGGTAAATTATTGCCCAAAAACCTAATGTCAAGATAATAATGAGTAGGATAATAGCAGTAATTTCTACATTTTGAGAATCACATCTTTACTTCAATTATTGTCTTACGGGGTGGAAAAACATGGACTAAACCCAGATAATTTAGAGTTTAGATTCTGGCACTATTTTATTATGGCATTTTTATAACATGGCCACTTTGAGTGTCTGTTTATCTGTGTGTGAAGTGGGACCAGTAAGACTTAGGACTATAGTTAATAATAGTGTCTTGTATATTTGAAAGTTACTAAGAGAGTAGATCTTTAAATTTCTAATTTTGAGGAAAAAAAAACCTATAAATATGTGAGGTGATGGATGTTAACTATCCTTTTATTATTATCTACATCATGCTGGTCTTGATCTGCAGCATGCTGAACTATTTGAGTCTAGTTAAAATGACCTTAGGAATTTCTTAAATACTTAGCTAATGTATTTTTCACCTACCTAAAAAGAAAAGTTTTAAAATTCTCTACTATTACCCATTTCTAGTAAGTTCTCTGAAATTAATTTTAGGAGTGTATCTCTTCATTTCAACCAATATCAGTACTAAACCTTTAGATTTTGATTTTAGCTACTTAGAAGAATAATCTGAACTGATTTTTTATCCAGATATGCAAGAATATACTTGAAAATATTTAATAGTTTTGTTGTTGTTGCATAAGGTAGGGAATTGGTGAGGTAGAGAAGAATGAAATGATAACTTTTTAAAAACCAGATAATTTATTAAAATAACTGAAACATCAAATTTTTTAAGATATTTCAAAGTATAAGTACAAAGTCAGTTACAGCGTTTATATATTAATTGGATAACTAATTTTAGTCCAGCCATACATTTATTCTTTACTTGAATGAAAGAGAAACCATATTACATTTAAAGAAGCACTGCCCTTGCAGTCATGGTCTTATGCTGAGATGAATTAAAAGCTCTGCTCATAAAGATTAAGTGAGGTTTATTGTCTGTCTTTCCATCCATCCATCCATCCATCCATCCATCCATTCATTTGTATTGAATGGATGAGATTCAGATAAAACATGGTACACTTTTAGTCTAGTGAGGAAGCAGATAATAAATCAGGAAGCAGATAATAAAACAGTTCAATGTAATTATGAGTGTGTGTAGATGCTATGTCAGTACAGTGGAGGTGATCTAAATCAGATAGGGGTAGGGAGGCTAAGTCCTTTCCCTGAGCACATGAAAACCAGAAATATGAATGCCCTAAGAACATTGGGAACTGATGGGTCATGCATTAAAAAAAAAGAATGTGGGGTTGCCTAGGTGACTCAGTGGTTAAGCATCTGCCTTCAGCT
This sequence comes from Spilogale gracilis, assembly GCA_004023965.1. NCBI lineage: Eukaryota > Metazoa > Chordata > Mammalia > Carnivora > Mephitidae > Spilogale > Spilogale gracilis. The sequence goes on from PITA01003986.1 coordinate 104,464, forward strand.
TGGGTCAGGATCCCAGAGTTCTGGGATTGAGCCCCACAGCATTGGGCTCCCTGCTCAGCGGGAAACCTGCTTCTCCCTCTCTCATTCCCCCACTTGTGTTCCCTCTCTAGCTGTGTTTCTCTGTCAAATAAGTAAATAAAATCTTACAGAAAATAAAAAATAAAAAAAAAAGAATGTGCCATGTCTGTTAAGAAGAGTGTTCTGGGAGATTAATTTCTAAACAATAAGATTATTTTAGAATGTAAAGAAATCTGGGGCACCTGGATGGGCCAGTCATTAAGTGTCTGGCTTTGGCTCAGGTCATGATCCCAGGGTCCTGAGATCGAGCCCTGCATCAGGCCCTGCTTGGCAGGAAGCATGCTTCTCCCTCTCCAGCTTCCCCTGCTTGTTTTCCCTTTCCTGCTCTCTCTCTCTCTCTCTCTCTTAAATAAATAAATAAAATATTTAAAAAATAAAAATAAAAAATGTAAAGAAATTTGAGCGTTTTTGTGTTCTGCCAATGGCAAGAAAGAGATTCCATTTTCCAGAAAGAGAAAATCTTTGCTATCATTTAGTAGGGTTCCTGAATATATTGAAGAGGAGAGATTACAATGAGTAAATTAAAGTGAGAAATAAAAGCCTGTGAGAAGTACTTGGAGTGATCGACGGATAAACACTCGGGTAAGTTTATATTTGGATTGAGTAATAGTTTAAGCACCTGGATTTTAGTTAATCCTCTTTCCCAAAGCAGTAATATTCTCTATATTTGTATAGCCGCCCAAAGAAGACAAACAAAGATAGACTGCCAGCCCTGAAACGAAATCAGGTCTTTTGTATCAGAGTTACAGAGTTAAAGTTGTCTGTATTGGGATTTAAGCAACACATCTTTCCCCTTTAATGTTCCCTCACAGAAAATGTTATTATGAATGTGGAAAACTTAATCCGGAAGTTATAAAATCCTCCATGTTGAATTTTGTAAGAAAGGGGGCATTAATGAATGAGTAAAAAGAACTTTGTAAAAGTAAAGGTTACTACACTGAGATACCTCCTTACACCAGTCAGAATGGCCAAAATTAACAAGACAGAAAACAACAAGTGTTGGAGAGGCTGCGGAGAAAGGGGAACCCTCTTGCACTGTTGGTGGGAATGTAAACTGGTGCAGCCGCTTTGGAAAACAGTGTGAAGATTCCTTAAAAAATTAAAGATAGAGCTACCCTATGACCCTGCAATTGCACTACTGGGCATTTACCCCAAAGATACAGATGTAGTGAAAAGAAGGGCCATATGTACACCAATGTTCATCGCAGCAATGGCCACAATCGCTAAACTATGGAAAGAGCCAAGGTGAATGGATAAAGAAGATGTGGTACATATATACAATGGAATACTATGCCTCCATCAGAAAGGATGAATATCCAGCTTTTGTAGCAACATGGACTGGACTGGAAGAGATTATGCTGAGTGAAATAAGCCAAGAATAGAAAGTCAAGTATCACATGGTTTCACTTACTTGTGGTGCATGAGGGGTAACCTGGAGGACAGTGGGAGAAGGAAAGTAAATGGGAAGCAGGGTAATCCAGGGAAAGAAACGAAACAACAGAGACTTTGGACACAGAAACAAACCGAGGGACTTGGAGGGAGAGTGGTAGAGGGATGGGAGAACCTGGTGGTGGTTACTGGGGACACCTAAAGTGTAGAGCACTGGGTGTGGGGAATGGGGGAATGAATCTTGGAACACTGGAAAAAAAAATTTAAGTAACAATAAAAGAAAAAAAACTTAATAATAGGAAAAAAAAAGTAAAGGTTACTGCATGCTGTAACAGGTTACCAAAAGATTGTAGAATTTTTTTGTTGTCAGAGCCTTAAACTCATAGATCCATTTAGATAGTTTTTTAGAATAACCTCTGGCTTTGTGTACATGGTCATACTAATGTAGTTTCTATGAACTAACTCAATCACTACTTTCCACAAGAAGGCTTTCTCTCTCTCTTTTTTAAAGATTTATTTATTCATTTGACAGAGAGAGATCACAAGTAGGCAGAGAGGCAGACAGAGAGAGAGGAGGAGGAAGCAGGCTCCCTGCCTAGCAGAGAGCCCAGTGCGGGCCTCGATCCCAGGACCCTGAGATCATGACCTGAGCCGAAGGCAGAGGCTTTAACCCACTGAGCCACCCAGGTGCCCAAGAAGGCTTTCTCTTTAGTTATCCACACAGATTTAACTATTTCTTCCTTAGTATCCTCATGTCACACTAACACCTATAAAACTTTAGGACGGTTCTTTATGTATTAAGTCTCCTTTTACTAGATTATAGTTCTCTGAGAGCAGAGTTATGTTTCAAGTTTCCAGTTGAATGCTAAGGAAAAATAGTCAGCCTGTATTAAATAAATCCCCTACTGCTCATTCTAGCTAAGTCTGTTATTTCATTTTTCCACAAGCTGGCCATAAACACTCAATTTCTTATGTTTACACCATTTGCCTTATTTTGGTGTACACTTTCCTTTTTACTGTTTGTATGAGTCTTATGTGTTCTTCCAGGTCTAGAACAAGTCTCATTTCCTTCATAGAGACCCCAGGAGATTCAAGGCTTGAGTGAACATTCTTTCCTTGGAAATTCTAAAACATTTATTTACAGATTTGGTAAATATAAAAGCATGTGACTCCTCAATTAATTTGTAAGCATCTAAAACACACGGATTATGCCTCATCTCTACTTTCCCTAATGTGTATCACATTGCTTTGTTTCTTCTTTCTTTTTTTAAATTTTTAAAATTTAAATTCAATTTTCCAAGTTATAGCACAGTGCTTTATTCCAGAGTAGTTGGGGTAATGAAGGACGTGTGAAAATGGCTAATCTGATCACTTAAGGAGCTTTCTGTTGAAGACATTAATTTTTCTAAAATCTGTACCCAATGGAGAAAGGGGACTAATATTTTCAATACCATAAAATAATGATACAGGTTCCCATTCCTCATCCAGAACCCCTGGGGCCAGATTGTTTTGGAATCATAAGTTTTCTCTTTACTGGGTAGTACTTTCCATTAATATTTCATAATAAATGAGTAAATAAACACAGTAAAGACTATAAATATCCTCATGTCAGGTCAGATCAGGTTTTAGTTAATAAAGTGGACCTTGATAATTTGAATTGCATAGATTGTGAAGTCCAATTATTTGTCTGTTGATTAATTTGTAAGTTATGCTGTTGGACTTGTAAATTGGTTATGGTCAGAAATATAGCCTTTTCAGTTAACTTAATATTTTTCTTTCTTTTTTTTTTTTTAAGTTTCAGTGGGGAGTTGTCATGTTAATATGAATGCCATAAGAAGACTTATAAATCAGGACTTCAATATTCTACAAACAATAATTCTTGAAGTTTGGCTACTTATACATATAAAGTAATATATGTATTTTAGCTGTTTTTTGATGAAAATTCTAACAAGAATTTTTAAGGCTCTTTATTCAAAAGAAACTACCAGTTCAGATACAGTGAACTTGAAAGATAATAAACTTCTAAAGTGGAAAAAATTTTAATTAGCTCTCTCAGGAGCACTACCACTTTTCTTTCTCTCTTTTTTTAAGTGTTTAAAGAAGATTTCAAAATTAACTGCATTTATGTTTAAACTGTATACAGCATTTTTAGCTTTCAGCTTGTACTCTCCTTGGCTAGAGTGTAATTATATTTTCTAATCCAACATTTATGGATTTAGTTGGGCAGTCTCTCTTGGCATGTATTTAGGTCAGTTTATTTGTTCATGAAAATGAGGTCATGGCCATATGGAAACATTTAGTGTATTTTTTAACTAACAAATTGGAACAATAATAACCTATAAAGCATTTTTATCAAGTTAAAATATCCAACCACGAAGTTTTCCCCTTTTCACTTTTATTATAAAATTGCTCCTAGGAATTGTGCTGTAGTATAAAATTTGCTTTTTCAAACATGAAGATTTTATTTTATTTTATTTTATTTTTTCAAGAGTTTATTTTTTAAAGATTTTATTTATTTGACAGAGAGAAACACAGCTAGAGAGGGAACACAAACAGGGGGAGCGAGAGAGGGAGAAGCAGGCTTCCCGCCGAGCAGGGAGCCCGATGTGGGACTCGATCCTGCGTCTCCGGGATCATGCCTGAGCCAAAGACAGTTGCTTAACCAACTGAGCTACCCAGGCACCCCGATTTTATTTTTAAAAATAAAAAAAACACTCAGATTTTGATGGGGAGGACCCCACACAAGGTAGTGACTTAATTAGACTTGTTCAAAAACTTTCAAAAAAGAATCAACTGAGAGAATTGAAGAGAGAGATTAGAGGTGGTAGGTAAGGAGGAAGAGGAAATACTGAGTCTCAGTGAGGAAAGTAGGGAGGAGCATGGATTGAATACAGTGGCAGTGGATTTGGGGTTATAGTTTAACACATTAGGAGCCACATGAAAAAGAGTAACTGAGGATTGTTTTAACCAGACCTATGAAAGGTGTGACTGTTGAGAACAAAGTCAGCATCAGACCCAAGAGGCCCTATAAACAAAAGAATCAACCAATTATGACAGTGTATCAAAACAAGTTGATGGTGGAGAAAGGGAGATTTGATAGAAATGGAGAAATTGGGAAGGGACAATTATTGGTTGTGATAGGTGATAATGTCTTAATTATAAGTTTCAGGCTGCTGACAGTAATACGTGGTAGTTTTGTATATATTTCATGGCCTAATCATGAAAGAATAAGATAGACAAGTTGACAAACACAAGGTGGCTTTAATTCTGTATTGGGGGAAGGTCAGTCAATCTGCACATTTGTGTGGCCACACCCCTCCATGAATTACTTGAAGGCAGTGTAGTGTTTAAAAATGTTGGCCAATTGGGAATATTATCACAGTTATATAGCTAGTTGAGGTGAAAAAAAAAAGACAGAAAAGAGAAGAAAGAACATAATTTCTGTGGTTATCTGTAAAGTATATAATGGTGGAGAAATACTTTCCCTTACCTAAAAATGACTATCGAGTTGTTACATGAGAATGGAGGTAAATTGGTCAGTGTTCTTTTCCTTACAGTGACAGAAACTTAACTTTCTTCTAAAAGAAGAAAATTTATCCACTCATATAACTGAAAAGTACAGGAATTTACTGCTTCAGGCATGGCTGTCTCCAGGTACTTAAATGATATTGTCAGGCATCTGTTTCTTCTTCCATCACCTGGCTCTATTTCCTCCTCCTCCTTCTCCTTTTCTATTTTCTTCTTTTTTTTTCCCTATTTTCTCTTTTTAAAATGCTTTATAATAATCTTTTATTGAGGTAAAATTGGCATATAACTTTACATTTCTTTCAGGTATACAAAATAAAGATTTATGATTTTATATACTATACAGTGATCACCACAATAAGTTTAGTAATCATTTGCCACTATATAATGACCCCTTTTACTCCTTGCTCACCTCCTAACCCTCTTTCCCTCTGACAAATACAAATCTGTTTTCTCTATGAGTTTTGTTTTCAAAACTTCCACATGTAAGTGAAATAATAGTGGTATTTGTCTTTGTCTTTGTCTCTCTGACTTATTTTACTTAGCATAATACTCCCAAGATTCATCTTGCCACAAATGGCAGGACCTCTTCTATTTTTATGGCTGAGTAGTATTCTTTTGTGGATACACACCATAGCTTCTTTATCAATTTATCTGTTGATGAACACCAGGCTGTTTCCATATCTTGGCTCTTGCAAATAATGCTGCAATAAACATAGGGGTATGTATATATATTTTTTTGGATTAGTGTTTTTGTTTTCTTCAGATAAATACCCAGAAGTGTAATAGCTAGACTGTATGGTAGTTCTATTTTTAATTTTTTGAAGAATGTTTTTTTCCTGTTTTCCATAGTGGATGCATCAAGAAAAGATCATCTCTTTCGTCCACATTCTTGCCAACATTCATTTCTTGGGTTTTTGATTTTAGCCATTCTCACCAATGTGAGGTGATATCTCATTGTGGTTTTTATTTGCATTTTTCTGATGATTAGTGATACTGAGTATCTTTTTATATGCCTGTTGTCCATCTGTATGTCATTTTTTGGCAGAATGTCTCTGCTGATTCAATCCTCTGTCCATTTATTTTCTTTTTTTACTTTTAAGTAAACTCCACACCCACTGTGGGGTTTAAACCCAGGACTCCAAGAATAACAGTTACGTCTTCTACAGCCAGGGGTCCCTGCCAATTTTTTTTTGTTTGTTTGTTTGTTTTTATTTTAATCACCGGATACTCATCACAACAAATGTACTCCTTAATCCCCATCATCTCTTTTACTCATTCCCTCTCCTCCTCTCTGGTAACCATCAGTTCTCTATAGTTAAGAGTCATTTCTTGGTTTGTCTCTTTCTTTTTCCCTTTGCTTAATTGTTTTGTTTCTTAAATTTCACATATGAGTGAAATCATATGGTAGTATCTTTCTCTGACTTATCTCATTTAGCATTATATTTTCTAGCTCTATCCATGTCATCAAAAATGGCAAGATTTCATTCTTTTTTATGGCTGAATAATATTCCATTGTATGTGTGTGTGTGTGTGTGTGTGTGTGTATAATAAATATTCTTTATTCATCAATCAACTTGAGCTGCTTCCACATCTTAGCCATTGTAAGTAATACTTCTATAAACATAGGGGTGCATGTATCCCTTTGAATTAGTGTATTTGTATTCTTTGGGTAAATACCCAGTAGTGCCATTGTTGGATCATAGGATAATTCTATTTTTAACTTTTTGAGGAACTTCATATTGTTCTCCACAGTGGACTCACCTGTTTTCATTCTCACCAACAGAACACAAATGTTCCTTTTTTGCCACATCCTTGCCAATACCATTGTCTCCTAAGTTTTTGATTTTAGCCATTCTGACAAGTGTGAGGTGATATCTCATTGTAGTTTTGATTTGCATTTTCCTGATGATGAGTGATGATGAGCATCTTTTTATGTGTCTGTTTGGCCATCTGGATGTCTTCCTTCGAAAACTGTGTGTTCATGTCTTTTGCCATTTTTAATTTGGATTATTCATTTTTTGGGTTTTGAGTTGTACAAGTTCTTTTTTTTTAAGATTTTATTTATTTATTTGACAGAGAGAGACACAGCAAGAGAGTAAATACAAGCAGAGGGAGTTGGAGAGGGAGAAGCAGGCTTCCTGCCAAGCAGGGAGCACGACTTGGGGCTCCATCCCAGGACCCTGGGGTCATGACTTGAGCTAAAGGCAGATACTTAGTGACTGAGCCACCCAGGTGCCCCTGTAGAAGTTCTTTATATATTTTGGGTACTAACTCTTTCTCTGCTGATTTTTTAAGTTGGATTTTTTTTTAATTTTTAAAAAAGATTTTATGTATTTATTTGACAGAGAAAAACACAGCTAGAGAGGGAACACAAGCAGGGGGAGTGAGAGAGGGAGAAGCAGGCTTCCTGCCAAGCAGAAAGCCCGATGTGGGGCTTGATTCCAGGACGCTGGGATCATGACCTGAGCCGAAGCACCGAAGCAGTCGTTTTACCAACTGAGCCACTCAGGCGTCCCTAAGTTGGATTTTTTTGTTGTTACTGAGTTGCATGAGTTAAAAAAGTTTTTATAGTTTCACTTTTTTTAAAAAAGATTTTATTTATTTATTTGACAGAGAGAAACACAGCTAGAGAGGGAACACAAGCAGAGGGATTGAAAGAGGGAGAAGCAGGCTTCCCGCCGAGCAGGAAGCCCAATGTGGGGCTGGATCCCAGGTCTCCAGGATCATGACCTGAGCTGAAAGCAGTCGCTTAACCAACTGAGCCACCCAGGCACCCCTATAGTTTCACTTTTTAATTTAAATTCCAGTTAATCAATATACAGTAAAATATTAGTTTCAGATGTAGAATTTAATGATTCATCACTTACATACAACACCCAGTGCTCATCACAAGTGCTCTTTTTCATACCTATCACCCATTTAACCCATCCCCCTACCACCTCCCCTCCAGCAACTCTCAGTTTTTTCTCTGTAGTTGAGTCTGTTTTATAAAGCATGAGTTCTTTACAGAGTTTAGATATTAGTTCCTTATCAGCTATATGATTTGCAAGTATTTTCTCCCATTCAGAACATTGCCTTTTTATTTTATTAATGGTTTATTTGTGCAGAAATTTTTTAGTTTGGTGTAGTCCCATTTGTTTAATTTAGGTTTCATGGCCATTACCTTTTTCATTTATTTATTTAATTCTTCATTGCCATTACCTTTAGGGTCAGATCCAAAAAATATATTGCCCAAAGTGATCTCAAGGGGCTTGCCACTGATATTTTCTTCTAGGATTTTTATGGTTTCAGGTCTTACATTCAAATATTTAATCCATTTTGAATTTATTTTGTGTATGGTATAAGATTGGGGTCCAATTTCATTCTTCTGTATGTGGCTGTCCAGTTTTTCCAACATCATTTATTGAAGAGGCTATCTTTTCCCCATTGTATAGTCTTGCCTCCTTAGTTGAAAATTAATTCATAATATGTATGTAGGTTTATTTCTGGATTCTCTATTTTGTTCCATTGATCTATGTGTCTGCTTTTATGCCAATCCATACTATTTTGATTACTGTATCTTCGTTGGATAGTTTGAAATAAGGGAGCATCATACCTCCAGCTTTGTTCTTCTTTCTCAAGATTTCTTTGGCTACTACTTGTTGTCTTTATGGTTTTATACAGATTTATAATTATTTGTTCTAGTTCTGTAAAAGATGCCATTGCATTTTGATAGGAATTGCACATAATCTGTGGATTTCTTTGGGTAGTATGGACATTTTCACAGTATGAGTTCTTCTAACCCATGAGTATAGAATATCTTTCTATTTGTGTCTTCTTCAATTTCTTTCATCAATGATTTAATAATTTTCAGTGTATAACTGTGTTACTTCCTTGATTAGATTTATTCCTATGTATTTTATTCTTTTTGATGCCATTGTAAATGATGTTATTTTCTTATTTCCTCTTTCTGATATTTCATTATTAGTATATAGAAATGTAGATTTGTATCCTGCAAACTTACTGAATTCATTTGTTACTTCTAGTAGTTTTTTGGTGGAGTCTTTATGGTTTTCTATATATAGGATCATGTCATCTGCAAACAATGATTATTTTACTTCTTTCTTTACAATCTGGATGTATTTTTGTTTCTTTTTCTTGCTTAATTGCCATGATAGGAGTTCCAGTTTATTGAATAAAAGTAGTGAGAATGGGCATTCATGTTAGAAGAAAAGCTTTCAGCTTTCCACCATTGAGTATAATAATTGCTGTGGGTTTTTTCATATGGCCTTTTTATGTTGAGGTATATTACTTCTGTCCCCCAATATTTTGAGAGTTTTTATCATAAATGGACATTGCATTTTTTCAAATGCCTTTTCTGTATCTATTGAGATGATCATTTGATTTTTATCCTTCATTTTGTTAAGTGTATATCATCTTGATTGATTTGTGGCTGTTGAACCATCCTTGAATCTCTGGAATAAGTCCCTCTTGATCACAGTGTATGATCCTTTTAATGTCTTGTTGAATTTAGTTTCCTAATATTTTATTGAGAAATTATGTATTTATGTTCATGAGGGACCGTTTTCTTTGTTTCTTCTTTTAAATTTTATTTGGGGGGGGCAGAAGGAGAAGGAGACAGGATCTCAAGCAGGCTCCATGCTCAACACAGAGCCTGACACAGGGGAGATCATGACCTGAGCTATAATAAAGAGTAAGATGTTTAACCAACTGAGCCACCCAAGTGCCCCTCATCAGGGACTATTCTGTTGGCTTCACTTCAATTTCAGGTTCTTGTTCAAATGATAGGAAAAATGATTCCTAGTATATTCAGACCCAAATGGTACTTAAATCTCTACTCTAGTATATGCTCTACTTTTTTTTGCATCCATATTAACCCATGAAGGAAAAAAAATCTGCGTGGTCTTCCTTGGTGTAGGCTGGGGTTAGAGGGTAAGGTCTGATGCACCATGCCAGACTTTCCAACATCAAGTTTAACAGACTGTATTTGAAGATTCCTTTTCATTTCAGTTTTATAAATCAGAAGACTAGATTCTTACCAAATAGTTATTGACCAGAAAGTGTGTGTAGAGTGAGGAATGCAAAAGGAAAAATACTCTTTTTTTTTTTAAAGATTTTTATTTATTTATTTGACAGAGAGAAACAGAGCTAGAGAAGGAACACAAGGAGAGGGACTGAGAGAGGGAGAAGCAGGCTTCCCATCGAGCACAAATCCCAATGTGGGACTTGATCCTGGGTCTCCAGGATCATGACCTGAGCTGAAAGCAGTTGCTTAACCAACTAAGCCACCCAGGTGCCCCAGGAAAAATACTCTTAAATCATTTTAGGATGCAAGGTGAAAGAGAAAAATTACTGCAGAGAATTTGGGCTGATTCAAGGCTCTGAGGAGATAATGGTAAATCTGGGCTGTCATCACAAAGGAATATTTGCAAGTTTCCTATTGTGATCATAATTTTATATATCAACATGGCTGAACTAGATATTTGGTCATATTCTGGGTGTTTCAATGGAGGTGTTTTTGGGTGGGGTTAGTATTCAAATCATTGGGTTTTGAATAAAGCAGATTGCCTTCCATAAAGTGGTTGGGCCTTATCTAATCAGCTGAAGGCCTGAAGAGAACAAAGACTGATCTTCAAGCAAGAAGGAAGCTGCCTTTAGACTTGAACTGAAACTCCTCCTTGGATCTCTAGCCTGCTGGCCTTCTCTGCAGAATTTGGAGTAGCCACGCCTCCATAATCACACGAACCAAATTCCTTAAAATAAATCAATGTCTCTTTCTCTTTTGGCATATATATATGTACATATTTGTGTGTATGTATATATGTACACATATACAGAGAGAATATATATGCACATATACATGCATATGTATATATGTGTACACACACACACAAATAGACACATCTTATTGGTTTGATTTCTTTGGAAACCTCGACTAATACATCAATGCACTTAATTCTTTCCAGTTTTGATTGAATACTAGGATTTGCAGAAGTAGCCTTAATCCCAAGTCCTTAATTCTCTGTCCTTTCCCTGCAGTACTAAAACTCCAGCTAAGGGGCGCCTGGAAGGCTGAGTGAGTTAAGCCTCTCCCTTCGGCTCAGGTCATGATCTCAGGGTCCTGGGATAGAGGCCTGCATGGGTCTCTCTGCTCAGTGGGGAGCCTGTTTCCTTCTCTCTCTCTCTCTGCCTGCCTCTCTGCCTACTTGTGATCTCTCTCTCTCTGTCAAATGAATAAATAAAATCTTAAAAAAAAAACAACAAAAAAACTCCAGCTAACAAGGACCATCCTTAGTGACCTGTTTTTGATGTTCTCCCCAATGTGCCATGGTGTCCTGTGGACTATGAATGAGATACAAGTGTGTCTCAGACAGTGAATCCCACTGTGTCCTCAATGTGGCTAGTTGCGGACTGCTTTGCTAGAACCTCTAGTAGTCACCACCAACAGTGAACAGCGCGTGACCAGAGTTCTTCCAGGACCTTCATGATCCAAGTGTGCCCTCGCAGCCTATCTCATGGTCCCTGAAGGTGTCTAATGGGATGGACATCATTTCACATTTGCTGCTTCATCAAGGAGGCCCTTTACTTTTTGAACTTTATTACCCTAGCAGCCGGTTGTAAAACGTACTTCTTCCTTGTCAAACATAGGGAGCAAGTGAAACTGCTGAAGGAGTGTTTAATAGTGTTTCTTCCAAGTATGGAAGTGGTAGGGGTCAGAGATTCAGGATGCACAGAGGCAGCCTGGTGATGCAGCCCAGCCATTCTGGGTGTGGTAGGCAGCTTCTGAAACTTCTGAAATGGCTCCCAGCGATCCCCACTTCCTTTTCTTCATGCCCTTGTATAATCCCCTCCCTTTGGGTAAAGCCTTATTCTAGTGATTTTTTTATGATGACAGTACTGCAAAAGTGATGGATGTCACTTCTGAGATTAGGTTATAGAAGACTGTGACTTCCATCTTGTTGTCATCCATATTCTTTTACCCTCTCTGATGAAGCCATGTTGTGAGATGGCCTATGGAGAGGCCTATATGGCAAGAAACTGACCAGCAGTTCACGAGGAACTAAATACTGTTGTTGATAATCACATGTGTGAACTTAGGTGCTTCTTTGGGTAAGCCTGAGATGACTGTAGCCCTGAATGGCACCTTGACTGGAGCCCTGTGAGAGACCCAAGGCTGGAGAAAACATTCCAGATCCTGACCCACAGAAATAGATGCAGCAGTAGATACCTGGTACACTGGGAAAGTAACTCATCAATCCCAGGCAGCAGAAACATTAGGAATTCCAGTGGAACTGGTACACCGTGGTTATAGAAGGAGCAGCTGCAAGATAGCTGAGAAGAAACAAGAAGCTGAGACTCTAGTGATGGCCTTGAGACCTTGAGGAGGTCCATGAAATGTAAGTGATACATTGGCCAAATTTTCTATTCTTAGAGGTTTTGCAGTCTGGTGAAAAGATAATATACCCTATGATCAGAGAGAAGTATGAAATTCAAATCCTAGCTCTGTCATGGGTCATTTAATTTGTCTTAACCTTTGTTTTCTTCTTAGCTGGGGGAAGTCATCTAAACACCTATTTAGAGGATTGGCTGAGCTGCACATGTACCACTGTGCCTGACATAAAGGGGGTTCATAACACATTATCTTTATTATGTAGGTTATAGACTGTGTAATGTTTGGTGGCTTGAACAATTTCTCTTTCTTGAAACGTTTTTCCAGTTTTACCTTATTATCTTTGTGTTCCTGAGACACCAGGGTTATTTCTCCTCCTATCTTTCTGGCTGCCCTTTACCTTTGCTGGTTTTTCTTCCCCCACCTACTTCTTTATCATTTCTTTTCTCCAGTATTCCATCATTGGCATCCTTTTCTCATTCGTCATACTCTTTCTTAGCAATATTATCTCAAAGGGAAACATTCTTTCCTGTCCTCAAGTTCACTCTGGTCATAAATAAGAACTCCAATTAATACTTTCATCCATTTAGAATCACTCCTTGGGAGTAAGCTTTCATTGTTCTCCACACATCTAAACTGCTCTCCCATACTTTTTCATGAGATTGAGAAAAGGGGCCCAGAGTATAACCCTAGCTTCTGATTTACTAGAGTTCTCTCTCTCTCCTTCCCATACCTTCCTCTTCCTTTTGACCCTCTGTCCTCAGATCTTTTGTGGTCTTCTCTTCTTGAAGGTAAGCACTTAAGACAAGTTTGGAATTGCATAAATTCAATTTATGAGAGGTAAGTTAAACCATGTTTAAAATTAAAGAAATACAGAGTCAGAATAAATATTGTTGACACAAGTACTTTAAGAGTTTGAACTATAAGGCTGTGGCATTTGCCATTCGGTTCAGTTAAGAAGGATTAAGGAAAGACTGAGTTTTTATTTTTAATCTTCTAATGTTATGTCCTATAGTATTAAGACTGTGTTAACCTCAAGGCTCATTCAAATGTTTGTTGTAGGAAATTATGTTGGCTCACTAAAGCTATTTGTCTTAGGAAATTGAATTTGCTCACCTCCTTGAGATAATTAGTTCACTGACTATGACCTCATTGATGTTGCTAAAATTGATCTTACCCATATTTAACTCTGTAAGGTCTCTTCAGATAAAAAACTACCTCAGATTCTGCCTAGATTTTTATTTTTGCTACTTGTATAGTTTTAAAAAATGCAAAATCTCATTCCTATGCAATTTCAAATGAGGTTCCAGTATAGTTTTTCTAGAATAAAGGCTATATTTCAATTCCTACCTAACATTTTTCCATATTATTTTAATCAGTTCTGAATCTGGAGAGGAGGACTGTGAAAAATTGGTCTTTTTGAATCCTTACATAAGTTAAGTAAATCTGGGGACTTCTTTTCATTGTAACATGCCATGGAAGTTTGGGAAAGAGGGCATGAATAGCTCCACCATGTTATAACATGGGCAGATGCAAACATTTTCATAAAGAGCCTGTAGGACATCACCAAGATGGCAATATAGGCTTTTGAATTTCCCTCCTCCCACAGATGCACCATATATACAACTATATATGGATCAATACCCTCTGAGAGAAATCCAGAAATTAGCTGAATGAATCCCACACATTGGAAATACCCATATTGAAATGGGTAGGAAGCACTGGGACATACTCTGATCATGAATTCCATCCTTGGAACAGTGTCTTACAATTGAGAGGGAACCCTCAATATCCAACTTTTCAGAGAGGACCTAAGGGTATGGACCACACATAAAACAACCCAACTTTTAAGACTGACACTTAAGGAACAGACCCCCAAGTCACCTATCTCTGAGAGCCAGTGGGGCTTGCATTCATGAGTCTCACAGGATTATAACAAACCTAAGAAGATTGAAATCATATCAAGCATCTTTTTAAACTACAATGGTATGACACTATTATCAATTATATAGTGGAAAGCTGGAAAATTCACAATTATGTGGAGATTAAACATGCTCCTGAATAATTAACAGGTCAAAGAAGAAATCAAAAGGAAAATTTAAAAAAATATCTGGAGACAAATGAAAATGGAAATAAAACATGCAAAACATTTGCGATACAGCACAAGCAGTCCTAAAGGGAATGTTCATAATGGTAAACACAAACATTAATAAAAAAAGAAAGATCTAAAATAAGGAACCTAACTTTATGACTCAAGGAATTAGAATAAGAGGAACAAAGCCCAAAGTTAGTAGAAGGAAGAAAATAAATATTGGGGTATGAATAAGTGAGATAGAGATTAGAAGGACAATAGAAAAGTTCAGTGTAACTAGGAGCTGATTTTTTGAAAGATAAACAAAATTGAGAAACCCTTAGCTACTCTAAGAAAAAAAAGAGAAGACTCAAATAATTTTAGAAATGAAAGATGGACATTACAACTTGTAACACAGAAATGCTAAGGATCATTAGAAAGCTACCATGAACAATTACACAAGCATATTAGATAACTTAGAAGACACGAATAAAGTTCTACAAACATACAACGTACCAAGACTGAATCATGAAGAAATAGAAAGTCTGAACAGTTACTAGTAAAGAGGTTGAATCAGTAACAGAAAACTTCCCAACAAAGAAAAGTCCAGGACAAGGTGGGTTAAATGTTGAATTTTACCAAACATTTAAAGAAGAATTAATGCCCACCGTTTCAACCGCTTCCAAAAGTGGAAGAGGAGGCAACACTTCCAAACTCATTTTACCAGGCCATCATTACCCTATCAAAGCTACCCAAAGGCACTACAAGAAAAGATTACAGATTAATATCACTGAGAGATGCAAAATCCTCAACAAAATATTAGCAAACCAAATTCAATAATATAATGAAGGAGTCATACACCATGATCAAGTGGTATTTATTACTGGGATGCCAGGAAGGGTCAATCAATAAATGTAATACACCATATTAAAAAATGATGGATAAAAATTATATGATCACCTCAATAGGTGCAGAAAAGCCATTTGATAAATTCAATATCTTTTCATGATAAAAATTCTCAACAAATTAGGAATATATGGACTATATTTCAACATAAAAAAGGCCATTTATGATAAGCCCACAGATAATATCATACTCAGTGGTGAAGAGCTAAAAGCTTTTCTTGTAAGATCAGGAACAAAACAAGGATGCCCATTTTTACCACTTTTATTTAATGTAGTATTGGAAGTCCTAACCAGACCAATGTTTGTAGATGTTGCATTGTATATGTAAACCCTAAAGACTCTACCAAAAAACTTTTATAATAAAAAGTTGGCTAAATTTGCAGTGTAAAAAAATCAGCATCTAAAAATCAATTGTGTTTTTTTATGCAGTAACAAAAAAAATTGAAAGAAAAGTTAAGAAAATAATCCTATTTCTTATTTCATCAAAAAGAATAAAATAACTAGGAATAAACTTAATCAAGATGGTGAAAGATCTATGTACCAAAAGCTATATAACATTGATGAAATAAAGAAGATGCAAATAAATGGAAGGTATTCAGTGTTCATGGATTGCAGGAATAATATTATTAAAATGTCCTAAAGAAATTTACAGATTTGGTACAATGCCTATCATAATTCTTAGAGAAATAGAAAAACATAATTAAATTTGTGTTGAACCATGAAAGGTCCTGAATAGTCAAAGTGATCTTAAGAAAGAACATTTTTGGGGAAATCAATTCCAGTTTTCAAACTATTTTATAAACCTATAGTAATCAAACAGAATGGTTGGCATAAAAACACATAGAGATCAATGAACAGAATAGAGAGCCCAGAAATAAACTCATGCACGTATGGCCAGTTTATTTTCAACAAGACACTAACAATACACAATGGAGAAAGGATAATGTCTTCAAAAAATTATGTTATGAAAATCAAATATCTACATGCAAAAGAATGAAACTGGACCACTGTCTTTCACCATCCACAAAAGTCAACTCAACATGGATGAAATACGTGTACATCAGCTGCAAAACTACAAAACTCCTAGAAGAAAACATAGGAGATGAGCCCATTGACATGGGTCTTTCTGAATTTGGCACTAAAGTCAAAGGCAACAAAAGAGAAAAATAAACAAGTGAGACCATATCAAACTAAAAAGCTTCTGCACAGCCAAGGAAACCATCAGCAAAATGAAATTTAACTTATCGTATGGGAGAAAATATTTGCAACCATGTATTTGACATGTGTTACTATCCAAAGGGAATATAAGGAATTCATATAACTCAGTAGCATAAAAGAAATGACCCAGTTAAAAAATTGGCAAAGAGCCCAAATAGGCATTTTTCCAAAGAAGGTACATGAATAGGTATGTGAAAAGGTGTTCAACATCATGAATTACCTGGAAAATGCAAATTAAAATCACAGTGAGAAGCCACTTTATACCTGTTAGGCTATTCTGAAGAAAAAAAAAAAAGAGATAACAAATGTGGTGAGAATGTGGAGAAAAGGGAACCTTATATTCTGTTGGTGAGAATATAAACTGGTACAGTTATTATGGAAAATGGTATGGGCATTCCTCAAAAATTCAAAATAGAGCTACCATATTATGCAGAAGTCCCACTTCTGGATATGTATCTGAAAGAAATGAAATTGCTGTCTTGAAGAGATGCCTGTACTCTCATGTTCCCTGCAGCCTTATTTACAGTAGCCAAGATATGGAAACAAACTAAGTGTCCATTAGCAGTTGAATGGGTAAAGAAATATACCCACATATAATGCAATATTTTTCAGCCTTAAAAAAGAAGGAAAATCTATTATTTGTGACAACATGGATGATTCTGGAAGGCAATGCTAAGTGAAATAAGCTAGACAGAAAAACTCAAATTATGGTATCACTGGATGTGAAATCATTGGATGTGAAATCTAAAAAAAAAATCTAATTCATAATAATAGAGAGGAGGGTGGTGGTGTGGTTGCCAGGGGCTGTGGGATGAGGAAATGGGGTGAGTTTGGTAAAAGGATGCAACTTACAGTTGTAAAAGGAGAATAAGGTCTGAGGGTCTAATGTATAACATGGTGACACAGTGGACAATACTGTATTGTGTAATTAAAATTTGTTAAGGCAAAAACAGGTTAATATGTGGTGACGGATGTATTAATTAACTTGATGGAGATAATCCTTTCAAAATGTATAGGTATAACAAACCATCACATCAAAATGTATAGGTATAACAAACCATCACATATACTTTATAGTTACTATATTATACTTTATAGTATTATATTATTTGTGATTTATACCTCAATAAAGCTGAAAAAATTGAAAAGAACTTGCATTTCTTAAATGGCCAAATTGGTTTTGGCCACTTTGCAGCACATCCTCCTTTGGCTATAGATTCCTACTTATCCTTCTTGTATTCAGAGTTGAGCTGAGTTCTACCCTGAAATCTCTTTCCCCTAATTATAATAATTTCTGCATAAAATTTATTTTTACTGCTTTGACCATTGTCTGTCTTTGGATATTTTTCACAGTATGTGTTGGGGGCCAATACCTGGTGTATTAAATTAAGACTATGCAGATTATGACCTCATGAATGTAGAGGAACAAGCCACTCACATAGGGTCAGTAGGCAGTTCTGTCAGCATCTGAGCTCTCACTTTGGGGAAATGAAAACTCTGGGGGCATTTAGACTGAAGGTGTGATTTCAATACAGTCACATAACAAAAAGTAAAGTCACAAGATGTATTGCTTAGATACCAGAAATTGGGGTAATGCACAATAAGCAATGGGTAATGGCAGTCTTCCATCCTAGGTCATAAGGAAGCATGATATAGAGAGCAGGGTAGCAAATACCTATTGCTTGTAAGGTAGCTGAGATGGCAGTCACTGACTTGGGCTTTACTGAGTAGTTATTTTAAAAGGTGCCCTGGGAATAGTTTGAAGAGTATAGGTATTGACTCTTCTTCAAATGTTAAGGAAGGCTTCTAAATACATTCTGTGAATCTAGCATTACCCTCATACCAAACAGATTCTGGCAACAGATAAAGGCACCACAAAAAAATAAAAAACAAAACCCATAAAACTACAGGCCAATATGCCCGATGAACACAGATGCAAAAAAAATCTTCCATAAAATAGTAGCAAACATATTTAACATGACATTAAAAGGATCACTTACCAATCATATTGGGATGTGATTTGTTCTTGGGATAAAAATAAAATGATCATCTCAGTAGATTCAGACAAATCATTTGACAAAGTACGACATCCATTCATGATAAAAACTGTCAATGAAGTTGGCTTAAAGGGAACACACTTCAATATAATAAAGCTTATATATGAAAACCAACATCTAATATCATCCTTAATGGTGAAAAACAGAGCTTTTCCTCTAAGATCAGAAACAAGACAAGTATGTCTTTCACCACTTTTATTCATACTAGAAGTCCTAGTTAGCAACCAGATAGGAAAAAGAAATAAGAGGCATCCATATTGGTAAAGAAGAAGTTAATGTATTACTATGTATGTAGAAAAACCCTAAAGATGCCACCAAAAAATTACCAAAAGTAATAAATGAATTCAGTAAAGTTATGGATACAAATTTCACCCAGAAATTTTAGCATTTCTATACACTAATAGCAAAGTAGCAGAAAAAGAAATTGAGAAAACAGCTCTGTTTATAATTGCACCAAAGAGAATAAAATACCTAGGAATAAATTTGACTGAATAGGTAAAAGATCTGAACTCTGAAAACTATAAAATGCTGATGAAAGAAATTGAAGATGACACAAATAAATGGAAAGATATTCCATGCTCATGAATTGGAAGAATTAATACCATTAAAATGTCCATATTACCTAAAGCAATCTACAGATTCAGTGCAACCCCTATCAAAATACTGACAGCATTTTTCTCAAAACTAGAATAATACTAAAATTCGTGTGGAACCACAAAAAATCCAAATAGCCAAAAAAATAATCTTGAGAAAGCAAAACAAAGTTGAAGGTATCACAATTCCAGATTTCAAGATATACTACAAAGCTATAGTAATCAAAGCAGTATGGTACCAGCATAAAAATAGACACATAGATCAATAGAACAGAATAGAGACCAGAAGTAAACCCATGATTATACGGTAAATTAATCTGTGAAAAAGGAGGCAAGAATATCCAATGGAGAAAATATAGTCCTTTCAATAAATTGTGCTGGGAAAACTGGACAGTTATATTTAAAACAATGAAACTGGACTACTTTGCAACACCATATACAAGATGAATTAAAGACCTAGATGTGAGTCCTGAAATCATAAAAATCCTAGAAAAGAGCACAGGCAGTAATTTCTTGGACATCAGCTGTGGGAACATTTTTCTAGATATGTTTCCTAAAAGGTGCTCTGGGGAAAGCAAAGTGGGAACTTGGGTTGGAAAACATAAGCTTAGGTCCTTATCTAAATCTCCAGGTATGAGCAGAGTTGTAAACTGCCTAGGCAGCAACTCAGAATTGTTCTTTTCTCATCACATAGTACAAGAGACTTCATTTATATTCCTCCCCAAGCTCCACAAATACAAAGGTTGGGCCTTTTTACTGAGCATTTATTATTTGCCAGTCATAATCTCCAGTGTCACTTATTATATGGTCCTTACAGTAGTCAATTGGTGGGTCCTATTGCTGACTTCAGTTTACAGACAATGGGAACTGGGGCATAAAGAGGTTAGGTGGGTTGATCAAAGGTGCCCCAGCTCAGAAAAGGCAGGACTGGGCCTGGAATGGAGCTCTGGTCTCAGAGATTGAATTTTTAGCCACTGTATCCTACTATAGGACTATTAGAATGGCAATTGTGATACTCATTCATTTTGAAGGAAATAAAATATAGACTCATTAATCACAAACAGTGAGGTTGTCTGGAGATAATAGTTGTCTGAGAATTACAATAAATTGTTCAGACTCCAAGATTTGCCATTTCAGAGATGAGACTAATTAAAAAACGGCTTGCATTATCCTGTAATTAGTTCTGCCTTAAGTAGTATAACTGCACATTAGGAAGAGTAGGTAGTCTCGCTTAGATGGGAGTTTCCTCAAATAGAAGAGCGTAAGAGTCAGGAATCTACTTAAAACCTGAGAAGAAGTTGCTCTGTATCATTTATCAAGGAGTGTAAAAGGTGTGAGAAAGTTAGCGGTTTGCTTATCTTGAGATGTAAATGACAGTGCTCAAGAATTCCATCAAGTTATACATATTTTTACTCTTCATATTGAAAATGTATACTATTGCAGTCATCTGATTTAAAATAGAGTGTTCTCTTGCTTCTTCTTGGAGCTTCGGCCTGTGGAAACTTTACAGATGTATAGGCAAGGCTAGTTTAATGGCTTGCATCTTTGCTCATCGTATTTGTTTGTTCTTAATGAGATCAGTTTTTAATTTGGAGAATGACATCTTTTTTGGCTCTTCACATGAGTGTGAATGTCCTAAGCTCCCGATGATTTGTAAACCACAAGATACAGCAGCTGAAATGCATTAGTTTAATAATAAATACAGAAGACAATTTGATCTTATAAAGTATGCATTATGCAAATATGTCACCCTGAATAGTGATGTTAATAGTGACTGTTTCAGCCATTGATGATTTCCAGAGTACTTGAAGAGAGTTTTTGCATGTGATTTTCAAATTCCAAATTATTTCCAGGATAACTCTGTGAGATTTTTCTGTTTGCCCCATACCACGTTTTAGCCTTCACAGTGTTGCTGAATGGAAGAAATCTTGAATTATAGAATCAGCAGTGAAGTATCTGTGCTATCTCAATCTCCTAATAATGGGGAAAGGGGGAAGTATTTAAGGTGGGCTGAAGAGCAAAGGAAACCATCAAAGGACTTCTTGGAGGTAGATAAAACCAAATAATTATAGAGGAATCATTGAATTTGACTGTTATCCTTTAGGCCTCCCCATAAGCATTTTGTTTTAGATGTCCACATCTTGTAGGCATCTCAGACTTAACACATACAAAACCAAACTCTTGATCTCACTTGCCCCAAATAGGCCCTGCCAAGATATTCCCCATTTCGTTTTATGTTAACCTCTACCTAGTTGCTCAGCCTAAACATTAAGAAGTTATTTTTGACTTGCCTTCTCTCTCTCTCTCTCTCTCTCTGTCTCTCATTCTCTGCTGTTGCTTGCTCTACCTTACATTCATGTGTTGTTTTTCATCACGATTATCATCTCCTAAATAATTTAATTTACTTATTTATTTGCCTCTACTATAGTATAGATTCCATGATAGTAGGAGTTTTTATTTTTATCTCTTTGTTCACTAATATGACCACAGAAACAAAAACATTATTTGCAATGTAGTAAGTGTTGGTGCTTAATAAATAAATGTTGAATGAATAAATGAAGATATGAATGAACTGTGCTGAAATGTGACTGTGGCCTAATCTCTCCACTATTTAATTTGGCATGATAGCTCCAGGCAAGAAGTAATAATAGACATTTCCACTTGGGTGTATCATGTTTATGTATCAGAACATGTCTAAGGTTAAATGTTAGTAGGAGTAGAAGAAAATTGGTTTGTATGATTTGATAATTTTTCCTGTGTTGTATGACTCCTCTCTTTCTATAATAGGGATACAGATTGACTATAGGATTTTAGAGGTGAAGATGAGATTTATAGGTAAAAATTATTTTTATCTAGAATTTTTGACTCAAATCTCAAAACAAGAATCAACAGATGAGTTCAAAGAAATATGGTGGGAAGACTCCAGAAATTTTTTTATCAACATGCATAAGAACAAGTCTGTATATATGCAAGGGTTGTAGGTAGTGATGCTGGTGCTGCTAGATAGGGGTGAAAAACTTATGTCTCTGAACTTCTGTGATTGATCTCTGACTGGAAAAGTAGCATCATACTTGGCTGCTCTATCCCCCAGTAGGTCTCATAATGGACCTAGGGAATCCTTGGTGTAGAAGATGCCCAAAGAAGAGAAAGGTATGAAGGTCTTTGGAGGTTCACTCTACTCTACATTAATAAAGGAGTCATCCTTCCACCCCCCCCATTAGTTTATAAAGAGCTCCCTGCCATTTTGCAAATTTCTTCTTGTTTTTTTTTTTCATTTCTTTATAACAATTTATGACTTGTCTGGATTTTCCATTAATATTTTGCATGTTGAGGGACACAGTGTTTAAGTCCTGTGATTCTCCTGTGCCTAAACTAAGTTTCTATATTACATCAGACATGGGAACTCTAGCCAGAAGTTAAAAATCTGGCAGTTAAAAACTTGGATTCAGTACAGGTTTTCTAATGTTCCTTGGAATCTCTCAATATGACCTCTTGATGGGTAAGTGTATCACTCTTTCTTTTGTAATTCCTAGGGGTTTCAAAGTTGGAAGCCACCGAAATACAGGACTGATGATGCAACTTTATTTGGAAAAGGTGTCATTTTATTTCTACATATTTCAGATGTATGTGTGTGTGCGTGTGTGTGCGCATGTGTTTTATGACCAATTAAAGCTGTAAATATATTAAGAGAAAAAACTACATATAAATCTGTGCATATTTTAAAAAAGCCCTTGTCTGTCTTTATATGTTAGATTTCAGCTTCTCTTATTACTCTATAGGAGATTCCCACCTGGGAACAAAAGCACTTGCACATGTGTTGCTGAAGATTGGTTCAGAGAATGAAAAAAAGAGAAGTTAATGGCAAAGAGCTAAGAGAGAATTTTTTGAGAAGCTGTCATTGTTCAAGTACTTTGTTAGGTGCTCCATTCACCTTATTCCCTTTAATACCACAATCCTATGAGATAGCCTTTTATTTCCCCTAACTGGGTAAGGGAAAATAACTGTTTTTTTCCCTTTACTGAGTAAGGAAAGTGTGTCTGAAATAATGTAGTTGGTCTAAGGTTGTGTAGACATTGTAGCTATACAGGGTCAAAGCTGCCTAGGCTTGTA
This sequence comes from Spilogale gracilis, assembly GCA_004023965.1. Lineage (NCBI taxonomy): Eukaryota > Metazoa > Chordata > Mammalia > Carnivora > Mephitidae > Spilogale > Spilogale gracilis. The sequence continues at coordinate 127,803 of PITA01003986.1, forward strand.
TAACTTGGAAGCTCATATTTTTTCAACTTGATCATGCAAAAGTGGGAGTCCCAAGATTTAAATAATAAAAATATTGTTGTTTTCTGGCCCAATCATTGGCTCACCTGCTTATCTTGCCATTATCTCTACATGGTTTATTGTGAATCATGGTACTATTTTGTAGGCTTTTTCTCTGCCATATCTGTAGTCACTTCTTTATTGAGTTTTATCAAGGTTTTTTGTTTTTTGTTTTTTCCTGTCAGTTAAATTGAAATGCCATTTTTTAAAAAAGCTAGCTATCCACTTTCAGTCCCTTTCTCTCCCCACCTGCATGGAATCCTTTAAGTATAAACAGGATTTCACAAAGAAGCTCTGGTAAAACTCTGGCAAAACTCTGGCTAAACAAAGATTTAAGTAAGATTTAATGAAAATTCAGAGAGAAACCAGACCTAACTGGTTTTGTGCACTTTCTTAGAAAAATTGGGATAGGCATTAGCATGAAAAGCTGTATCATTTTAAGGATGTATTCTCCCTTTAATATTCTCATGGGAACTCATGTCACAAATAATAAAGAACCCAAGATTATTTCATTTTATGAAGTATGGTAAGGTGATGGGATAGGAACTGAGAACTCCTCAAGTTAATATTCCTAAATTTTCTAATCTTCATCAAACTATGTAAGAGACGGAGCTGGTATAGAATATGGGTGGGCATAAAAGGTTATACAGTGTTTTAAAATATATTATTTTATTCAATCTTTATCACATGCATGAAGTGGGTAGTGCAGTGTATTAATTGGCTTTGCAACACTAACAACACCCAAATCTCAGTGGCTTACAACAATAAAATTTATTAGTCATTTATATTTTATGGAGCATGTAGAACAGTACATCTCTGATTTTTGTGTCCTCTTAATTCTAGAATCCAGGCTGGAAGGGCAGCCTCCTTATGGGTGTGTTATTCTCATGGCAAAAGTTGGGACACATGTCATATTATATTGGACAAAACCTGCTATACGTCCAGGTCCAAAGACAGTGTGTGTGAAAATGTATACTCCTCCCACGGACAGATAGTAACATAATATACCACATGTAAATTTTATTATTGTGATTGTCCTTATTTTACAGAAGTAGAGACTAAGGCATAGAGAAGTTAGATGAATTTCCCAAGCTCACAGTACTGACAAGTGGTCAAGGCCAATTTGAAACTCAAGTTTGATCCAAAGGCATTACTTTTTGTATTATACCAACAAGAAAGGCATTTCTTTCATTTATCCACTTATCTTTGTCGATGACATTTGCCTTGAGAACAGTTTTCCTCCTAATGACCTACTAGAAAATTAATGCAGCTAACCCAATGTCCATTATTCTTCCTTCTCTTCCAATCTTCCAATGAATGTTTTTTTTTCTGATTTTTTTTATTGTTACTAAAATTTTTTTTCCAGTGTTCCAAGATTCATTCCCCATTCCCCACACCCAGTTCTCCACGCTTTAGGTGTCCCCAGTACCCACCACCAGGCTCTCCCATCCCTCCACCCCCTCCCTCCAAGACCCTCAGTTTGCTTTTGTGTCCAAAGTCTCTGTTGTTTCGTTTCCCTCCCTAGATTACCCTAGTTCCCATTTACTTTCCTTCTCCCACTGCCCTCCAGGTTACCCCTCATGCACCGCAAGTAAGTGAAACCATGTGATACTTGACTTTCTCTTCTTGGCTTATTTCACTCAGCATAATCTCTCCCAGTCCGGTCCATGTTGCTACAAAAGTTGGATATTCATCCTTTCTGATGGAGGCATAGTATTCCATTGTATATATGTACCACATCTTCTTTATCCATTCATCTGTTGATGGGCACCTTGGCTCTTTCCACAGTTTGGTGATTGTGGCCATTGCTGCGATGAACATTGGTGTACATATGGCCCTTCTTTTCACTACATCCGTATCTTTGGGGTAAATGCCCAGTAGTGCGATTGCAGGGTCATAGGGTAGCTCTATCTTTAATTTTTTAAGGAATCTCCACACTGTTTTCCAAAGCAGCTGCACCAGTTTACATTCCCACCAACAGTGTAAGAGTGTTCCCCTTTCTCTGCAGCCTCTCCAACACTTGTTGTTTTCTGTCTTGTTAATTTTGGCCATTCTGACTGGTGTAAGGTGGTATCTTAGAGTGGTTTTGATTTGAATTTCCCTGATTGCTAGTGACACTGAACATTTTTTCATGTGTCTGTTAGCCATTTGTATATCTTCTATGGAGAAGTGCCTCTTCATGTCTCTTGCTCATTTTTTGATGTGTTCATCTTCTTTTTGGGTGTTGAGTTTGAGTAGTTCTTTATAGATCTTGGATACCAGCCCTTTGTCTGTAGTGTCATTTGCAAATATCTTCTCCCATTCTGTGGGTTGCCTCTTTGTTTTGTTGACTGTTTCCTTTGCTGTACAGAAGCTTTTTATTTTGGTGAAGTCCCAGAAGTTCATTTTCG